>VWYK01080645.1:9606-25702 GCA_013399775.1 Semnornis frantzii | reverse complement strand
ACTGCCACCCAATTTAGTGTCATAGGCCAAGTGCTAAGGTTGTACTCAAATGCCTCCTCCAGATAATTTATGAAGGTGTTAAACAAAACTGGGATTTTAAGGAGAATTGGTAGGTGTCTCTACAGAGGGAGAGGGACCACTGCACAGCAGGAGAGAGAATAATGGAAGCATCTTCCCAACTGTTAACTCCAGTCAACCAGGAAGTGACCAAAGGGGAAAAAACCAACCCATGTGCAGGGTTTTTCAGCTGCTGTGAGATGCAGCAGAGCCTGATCTGTAACCCACCAATGCATGCTGAGTCTTTCCTCCTTCCAATTGCTTGCTAGCATGAAAATCACTGAACCAAGCTCACAGCCCAACATGTACAGTTCCAGTTATGGAGCCAGTCTGTCCTCTGGGAGAAACAAAACCAAAACCAAATCAAAACTAGGAGAGACAGGTGAAAAAATATTGCAAATCCCAAGAAATAACAGCATTTATGTATGCATTCCTGGAAAAAAAATGAAACAAAATCCAACCCAACACAATATGGCCTGCAAAGATGATTAGGAGACTAGAACAGGGTTACAAAGATGCTGAGGGGACTGGAACATCTCTCTGATGGGGAAAGATTGAGAGAATTGGGGATTTTTGGTCTGGAAAAGAGAAGATTGAAGATCTCATAAATAAAAGGATGGGTGTAAGGAGGATGGGACCTGCCTTTTTTTCAGTGGTGCTCAGTGATAGCACAAGCTTCAACATAAGTTCTATCTAAACATGAAGAGGACCTTCTTCAGTTTATGTTGCCAGAGCACTGGCACAGATGACTCAGAGAGGTGCTGGAGTCTCCATCTCTGGAGACATCAAAACCCCACCGGGACATGCTCCTGTGTGACCTTCTTTAGATGACCCTGCCTTAGTTAGCAGGTTTGTACTTCTGGGTCTACAGAGGTCCCTTCCAAGCCCTACCATTTTGTGATTCTGTGATAAAAATCCACTGGTTGTAAGACTTCACTTCTGAGTATTTTCTGAAGTGTCTCTTGCTGTCTTACACAGCAGTGTTTCGATCTGCACGTGGCATTGATTTATAACCTTCCTTCATGAAAAGAAAAAAAATGAAAGAAGAAAAAAACTCAGACATAAGCTTGTGCCTATTCTCTGCAAGAAGGGTTAAGTGTTTAAGTTTGTCACTTTTTCTCAGAAAAATTACAAATTTGGCACTGAAGCCAGCAAGAAATAGAAAGGGGAAACAGAAATAAACAAAAAGTCTTAATGGGATGAGCTGTTCCAGCCCATTTTGAGTGCTGTATTCAAAGTCCTATCTCTTCTTTACACTACATGAAAAATCTAATTAGATGCTTCAAGGGGGAAAGGCAAAGTAGGGCTCAGTCTGATTATATCTGACCTTTTTGCCTTCAAAGTGANAGACATATTGGGTTTTGGGCTTAAAGCAGCCTACTGTAGTGGAAGGTATCCCTCTCTATGGTGGGTGGGTTGGAACTAGTTGATCTTTAAGGTCCCTTCCAACCCAAAGCATTCTACAATTCTGTTTTGCTCACTAAGCCAAGGCACAGCAGCAAGTTTAAAAAAAAAAAAGGTAAGTCCTGGCTGAGAAAACAGCTCCTCAAAATGTAACCTTTTAGATACAGCCTTAGAAAATGCTTTTAGAGTCACAAAAAAGCAAAAGAGTTAGGTTGCAGGTTCCTTACATGTTGGCAAAGAGCTTTTGCTCTGTGCCGCCGTATCTATCTCTTCTCCTGCTTGATCTACGCACCACTTCTTAAACTACAATGGAAAACAATCCCATGCACCTTTAAATATTTCATTGTTTAAATCAAAATGGCTCTTCCATGCCTCAAATGGACAGAGGTTTCTTTTTGCTGGACGATGCTGCACAACAAATCTTTTGCAACTCTTTTATCCGTGTTCCACTTTGCAGTATCCCCACCATAAATTTCACTGTGAGGAATTCGTTACATAATTAGATGTGGCTCTACCCAATTTCTTTTCACTTCCTGAGAATCCCAACCTAATTCATGACTCATGTATAAATTATACACAGGAAGAAGTGATCTGAGTGCAAACTGCAGATTGCATTAAAGCAGACTCTGCTGCTCAGCTTCAGCCTGTAACATTTGCATTTTAAACTGGAGAAGAAGCATGGGAAAGGCTTTGGAGCTTTCCTCCATATGTGAGAGAGAAACACAGCAAGCCCAGAGGGTGAAGCCTCTGTCAATCCAAAACAATGGAGAAGAAAAATGTACATTAGTAAACATGCAATTTATATGCAAACCTCAGTTATACTAGTCCAGAAAATAAATCAATCAAGACAACCAGCCAGCAGGAGCTGGCACTGCAGAGAGTTATATACTGAGGTGAGGGGGGAGATATTCTCTTAATTAATTTTTTTTCCTCTCCCTCTCTCTCACCAGTTCAGAGTATTATCCAAGAAAGTAAGTCCAAGCTTTTAAAATAGATAGAATAATTCAGGGATAGGTTTTTTAAAACTTCTCAGCTTCTCCAGGCAGGGCCAGTTTTTCAACATGGGCTACAGCTAGTGAAAATGCTGGCAGATTCTGAGTCTACACCCTTAATGTCCCAGCTAGAAATCATGCCTGCAGTGTGCAAAAAGGCAACACAAACCCTCCGAGTTTGTTAGAATCTCTGTCTTGATCTTTTGAGAAAGGAAAAATCTGAGCTATGCAGAAAAGCTCTATGAATTCTGCCACTTCATAAGAACACCAACACAAACAAGAACCCAAACCAACGCTCCCAACAGGAAACTATTTCAAAGAGACTGAAAACCAGTTAAAGCTGTGTTGGAAACAGTTTTCTATCAGTTTGTCCACTACAGTCTTCCTTGAAGTGTTAAAATGCTCCATTTTCACAGAATTAATGATTTGATGGCCTTGGAAGGGACCATCAAAGGTCATCTTGTCCAACTCCACTGCAGTGAGCTGCAGCAAGCTGCTCAGAGCTCTGTCAACTCCGACCTTCTAGGGACAGGGCCTCAACCACATGCCTGGGCAGCCTCTTCCAGTGCTCTCCACTTCCATCGTGCAGAACTTCCTCCTAATGTCCAATGTAAATCTACTCTGCTGCAGTTACAAAGCATCTTCCCCTCTAGCCCATGTTCTCTTCATACAATATCTGTTTACTCATCTATCCAGTAGGTGACATAAAGACTACGTCGCTGTGGAGTGCCCTGGGGAAAGCAGGCAGACAGGAGCTCAGCTGGCAGGGCCAAAGCCATGCAGTATTTGGGAAGGACAAACTAGCTCAGGAGAGTGTGAATCAATGTTGGAGGTATGATGTTAAACTCCTCAGCACGGTTTTTACTGTAAGTGGTCTTTTTTTTTCTTTTTCTTTTTCCTACTCCTTAAAATAAATAAATAAAGTTGACATTTTCTGCAGCAGCCAAGCCCCTTTCCATTAAAATGCCAAAAGTGTCACCACAAATAACAGGTGCATAACTTTTCCTCAATTTTTAACTTAAACACCAATACAGTAGTGCTTTGAGACTGTAGAAGTGAGCTACTAAAATACCCAAGTCCATTCAAGGAGACAGAAAAGACATTGACAGCATCACAGCCATGGGCTGATTGCAAAGTCTTCTGCTTGCTTAAGACTAAATCCAAAGTGTGTTGTGGTGAAGCAGAAATTAGAGATACCTCATCCCTCAGAGTGCCTTTTGGAAGGCACTGACCATTGATAAAAAACACTTCTTCCTAGTTCATGAGTGGGAGATTGGCTGGTTAAAGACACACACATGAGAAATACTCCAATTACTTATGTACAAGCACTGAGCTGCGTTTCTGCTCTAAACCACACAGGTTTAGAGTAACAAATGTAGAGCTGAATGTAGAAACAAATTTAGAATTACAGAGGCCTGCTAGGAATATCAGCAAAATGTTTGGCTTACAGCATTTCAAATGAACCAAATCATGGTATTCAGATCATATTCAAATCATTTTTTACTATGGAAAATTGGGTTTGCAATTCTCTGGCTCTGCTACAGTAACTCCCCCCTCCACCCTGCAGTGTATCTGTGTCAGCTGATGCCAGGGACTGATTTCTTCTGTCTGGGTGCAAGCATCAGGTAAGGCTACGGCAGGGCCAAAGCTGACTGCATAGATCACATCCTAAAGAATGATGGAATCATAGAATGGTTTGTGTTGGAATGGACCTTAAAAGTCATCTAGGTCCAATCTTCCCTGCCACAGGCAGGGACACCTTCCACTAGCCCAGGTTGCTTAAGGCCCTCTCCAACCTGGCCTTGAATACCTGCAGGGAGGGGACATCCACAGCCTTCCTGGTCAACGTGTTCTAGTGTCTCACCACCGTCACTGGAAAAAATTTCCTCCTAATCTCCAGTCTCCATCTCCCCTCTTCCAGCTCAAAGCCATTGCCCCTCATCCTGTCATTACAAGCCCTTGTCAGAAGGCCCTCTCCAGGTTTCTTCTAGCCCACTTCAGGTACTGGAAAGCTGCTCTAAAGTCTCCCTGGAGCCTTCTCCAGGTTGAAGAACTCCAACTCTCCCTGCCTCTCCCCATAGGGGAGATTCTCCATCCCTCTGATCATCTTTGTGGCCACCTCTGCTCCATGAGTTCCACATCCTTCTTGTGCTGGGGGCACCAGACCTGGATGCAGTACTCCAGGTGGGGTCTCATGAGAGCAGAGCAGAGGAGCATAATCACCTCATTTGTCCTGCTGGTCACACTTTTGATGCAGCACTATACACAATCATCTTCTGGGCTGCCACTGACTATTGCTGGCTCCTGTTGAGCTTATCATCAGCTGACATCTTGAAGTCCTTCTCCTCAACACTGCTCTGGAGCAAGCCCTCAAGCAGCCTGTATTTGTGCTTGGGACTCTCTTGACCAGGATGCAGGACTTTGCACTTGGCCTTGTTGAACTTCATGAGGTTGGCACAGACCCCCCTCTCCAGCCTATCCAAGTCCTTCTGGATGGCATTCCTTCTCTCCAGTGTGTCACCTAGGCCACAAACTTCTTGCCTTCCAGAAGAACACTTGAAGTGTTGTGGTTTTTTTTTCCTACAAATCCTCCACACAGCTTAATTTATGGTTATTTTAAAGTTTTACAACTTCATGAGGTTGGCACAGACCCACCTCTCCAGCCTATCCAAGTCCTTCTGGATGGCATTCCTTCTCTCCAGTGTGTCACCTAGGCCACAAACTTCTTGCCTTCAAGAAGAACGCTTGAAGTGTTGCGTTATTTTCTTCCCTACAAATCCTCCACACAGCTTAAGCAATTTATGGTTATTTAAAAGTTTTACAATTCTAAAACCCTTTGCCAACTGAAGCAGATGTTCATCTTCATTTTTAAAATCACCTTCTTGAGCCCAACAGAAAGACAGCACCATTGATTAATAACCAAATTTTCCACCATGGCATCTTCGAAGGGTAGTTCAGCAAAACTCCCTTGTGAAATGTAGCTGTGAAACATTATTGATGTCTGAATGCCTTTGATTTCTCTCTCTCTCCTTTCACCACTTCCACTCCATAAAAGCTTCTTTACATCCTTCAGAAATTGTCTCATTTAAAAGGAAAAAAAAATAAATTACAGCAAGCTGCTAAGGAAGTCCAGCCCTTTGACTCACATTGCAATTAACAAGCTGTGGGACTGAAATCGGTCCCTAAGGCAGATGCATGATCCCAACAAAGTAAACTGGAGTAGCTACTGTTGACCTCAATGTCGTGGTAGGCCTAGGCAGGCCAAATTGGGTTTGTGCCTTTCCTGGTTTGCCCAGACATGTTTTTCTGCTTTCCTCCTGCTGTTTTGGGGGAGAGCAACGGCGGGAAAAGGGACAAAGGGCCTGGAGCCACTGAGTCTGGGGTCCCTCGCCTGCCCAGACCCTGTGGTAAACAGGGTGCACGGGGCAGCCTTGTGCAGGGCTGTGTTCTTCTCGAAGAAGGGTGGAGCAGGCCTATGGTTCCACCTAATATGGGCAAATCTTGGCTCACTGCCATTTCATTGGCTGTCCTGTGTCCAAAGGGCATTGATCTCAGGCTGTATTGGATAAAAGGGAGGTCAGCAGAGAACACGCTGCCTTTCGCCTTTCGCCTTTCGCCTTTTGCCTTTCGCCTTTCGCCATTGCCCTCTGCCGTTACACGTTGTGCCGTGCCCGTGCCTGTGATACCGCCATGCCTACACGCATTTGACCTGCACCGCCAGCGTGACTGGAAGACGTCCTGCCTGTACCTGAAAGCCTTCTGCCCAGACGGAAGCCCTGGAGAGAATATCATCCAGAGAACCAGGAACAGGTCAGAGATCGTCTGCCTCCTTCCCCAGAAGCCCAGGGGAGACTCTAAAGCCGCTGACGGCTACCGACAGTAACCCCGCCTTGGGTACTGTCAGATAATAATTTTGTGGGTAAATGCCAAAGCCTCTTGTAATTATTAATTGCCTTCTGCCCTAAGCAGAAAGTTGCTCCTTTATGTCCTATGCTTACCTAGTGAGCAAGCGGTATACTGACCGCAAAGCCTTCTCTTCCAGTTTATATCGAGTTTAATTAATGTATATATTAATAACTATTTCCAGATCCTGTTATAACCTGTACATAGTTTCCTAAAGTTGCAAGAACCTGTTAATATTATTATTAAATGGTGATGGGGGTGATGCGAGTTCTGAATATTTAATATTAATAAACTGTTAATATTTTTATATATATCGTCTCGCATTAATTAATTTACCCCATCCCTTTACACTCAACAGGGTTAGAATTTGACCCACTGCAAACTTTGTAAGAATTATTTAAGCAGTAAGTGATAGGACAAGAAGCAAGGGATACAAACTGAAACATGGGATGTTCCACCTCAACGTGGGATAAAACTTTATGGTGAGGGTGTTGGAGCCCTGTACCAGGCTGTCCAGAGAGGTTGTGGAGTCTCCTACTCTGGAGACTTTTAAGACCCATCTAGATGTGTTCCTGCGTGACCTGCCCTGGGTAATCCTGCTTTGGCAGTTGGGGTTATAATTTCCAGAGGTCCCTTCCAATTCCTATCACTCTGTGATTCCATGGTTCTATGAAGTCACTAGGCACCCATCCAGAAATAAGTCATGCTACTCGAGGTCTACTCTTGCATTATCTCTTAGATAATAAGAGAACTCGCAGTAGTTTGGGAATTACTATGGCCTTGCTAGCGTCGGTTCGTGCAAAGCAAGACAAACTATTCACAAAAGAGCACTAAATATTTAGACAGCTTTCCTGGCTTGCAAACTAAGTCCAAATTAGTGCCTTACGGTATTGCATTCCACTAGGATATTATTTAAAGGTTGCTCTGAATAGCAGCAACCTCTACAGCTGCTATGTTCACTTTGCTGGAGAATAAGGAATTTTGGCCACTGACGTGAATTTACATTCTGGAATCTGACATTCCCTCTTGAATTACTCAACTGTTTACCCACCTCTTTGTCATCTTCCCTAAATCCTGGCAGACACAATGCATCTGCTGACATCAGCAGGCAGGTCCCTCAGAGGAGCTAGCTCTGATCTATGATGGCTTCAGCTACACAATGTAACCAGTGCCTCCTCCAGCTTTGCACGGTGCTCGTCAGGCGAAGGAGAAAATGCAGCCTGATTAGGGGCTGCTCTTTCAGCGAGTGCCAAAATCAAACCTTCTACTTCCAGAGGGACTATTTCTCTCGAAATCTCTCTTTTCCAGGAAATCATCTCTTCTCTCTTCAGCAAGTTTACACACAGCCTTCCCGGATGTCACTAAAGCGCGAACAAACTATTTACATTGCTGCCATATGTCCATCGATATCTTGCAGCTGTCGATCTAATTTCCAATTAGCTCCCAAACTCCTGCCTGCGTAACCATTTGCATGCTTTCCCAATTGCAGGGTGTTCAGGCAGTTGAGGAGATTCAGTTGGGGTTTCAGTTTATTATAAATGGAGACTTCTTTTTTCTCTCTCAAAAATTATTTGGCTCTACACACTTAGAAACATAAAATCATAGAACTGCGGAATCGTTTCGGTTAGAAAAGATCTTTCAGATGATCGAGTCCAGCCACCCTCTAATTCTGCCAAGGCTGGTGCTAAACCATAGCCCTCAGCACCACCTCTCTGCATCTCTGAACGATCTCCAGGGATGAGGATTCAATCATTCTCCCTGGAGAACCAGTTCCAGACACTGAGAACCCTTGCGATCAAGAAGGTTCTTCTAAGATCCAACCTAAACCTCCCCTGGAGCAACTTGAATCTATTTCCTCTCATCCTATCAATTGCCATTAGGAGTCTGTTCCAATGTTTGAGAACATTACTAATTTTTTTAAAGGCAATTTTTGTTATTTTATCTTATTTTAAGCATTCACTACTCCAGGACAGATCCTCATATAAACAGTGTTATCTCCATCTTTGTAAGGTTTGAAGATAGAGCTGTACAAAGCCACCATCAAATTGGTCTCACACAGACAAAAATAGTGGCACCATTGAAGGGCTCAACTCCATTTCTGTCATCAGCTTCCCAGAACATACCATGCTGGCACAGGGGCAGAAAGCATCATACCCTAATTCCTTCTGAACAAAGCAGAAAGGCTTCAGCCACACACCAAGAAAGACAGGTTTTAGGGAAAGAAGGATGGAGCAAGTTTGGGGTTGGTGTCTTCTCCCTAGTAACAAGTGATAGAAGGAGAAAAAATGGCCTGAAACTGTGCCACGGGAGGTTTAGGTTAGATCTTAGGAAAAGGTTCTTTGCTGCAGGAGTGGTCTGGCATTGGAACAAGCAGCCTAAGGGGGTGGTGGAGTCAGCATCCCTGGAGATGCTCAAGGAATGTGTGGACATGGCCCTTCAGGACATGGTTTAATGGCCTGGGTGGTCTTAGGTTGAAAGTTGGACTTGATGATCTTAGAGGTCTTTTCCAACTGAAACAATTCTATGATTCTAAATACAATTGTGTTTCAGAGCTCTCTAGACACTATGGGCATTAAAACTCCAATTCTCTGTGCATCCATATGCCCACTTCTTAACTTCAACCATGTGCTATGACCTACTTCACTGACAAACTAAATGCAACAGCAATACTCTTAATTCAAACCATGCATTAAGTAACCTACCCCACCATGACAGGATATGCACTTCCTCTGCCTCCATGCTTTTTCTGGTGTTGAAGATTAAACTATCAACCACCTCCAAACACTCTGAACAAAAACCTTTTAGCACTCAAAGGGCTTTTAAAAGGGCTTGTAGTGACAGGACAAGGGGGAATGGCTTTGAGCTGGAAGATGGGAGATTGAGACTGAAGATTAGATTAGATTAGATTCAGATATCAGGAAGAAATTGTTTCCAGTGAGAGTGCTGAGACACTGGAACAGGTTGGCCAGGGAGGTTGTGGATGCCTCATCCCTGGATGTGTTCAAATCCAGGTTGAATGGGGCCTTGAGCAACTTGGTCTAGTGGGAGGTGGCCCTATCCATGGTGCAAGGGTTGGAACTAGGGAATCATTAAGGTTCCTTCCAACCCAAACTGTTCTATGATCCAAGTTCAAAATGCAGCTGAGTCAACATGTAAGCTCCTTTCTGCATCTGTGCTCATGCTGCAAAACACCTGCAGCAGAGGAAAACCTGATACTAAGCTGTGTGGATGAGCAGTGAACGTGTGAGTGTTCTGTGTTGTGAGCAGCTGCCATGAAAGACAAGCAGGTTTTTAATTCATGTGGTAGGCACTCACCATCACCTTAGAATTGTCATGCAAGGGAGGATGCAATTTCTGCAAGATGTGGGGAAAAAAATCTCACTCTATTTGTCTTGGAGATGAATGGCTGGCAGGTATTTTTCCAGGGCTCCACCGGGAAGTAGGGGGGAAAATCAATTTTCTAATCCAAAGAAAAGACTTGGAGGTTTTGTGTTGGTTTGGGGTTTATTTTTTTTCCCTTAACTTGAACTAGTAGTAAAATTATAAAGAGATATCAGCAAAAAAAAGGCTAATCAGCTTTCCCTCTCTGTGAAACAACATTTTAGAAAGTCATTTTAGGTTAATTAAAGTGAGCTACTGTCAATGAAAAGAAAAAGGCTCACTTTGCTCTCCACAGAATAACAGAATGGTTTAGGCTGGAAAAGACCTTTAAGATAATCATGTCCAACCAATGAACCCAACACTACCAAGTCTGGTGTTAAACCGTGGCCCTCAGCACCATGTCTACAGATCCCTGAAACCCCTCCAGGGATGGGGACTCCACCACCTCCCTTAGCAGCCTGGGCCAGATGTTGATTATCCTTTCAGTGAAGGAGTTTCTGCTAATATCCATCCTAAACCTCCAGTGCTGCAACTTGAGGCCATTTCCTCTTGGTCTGTTTCTTGTTCTTTGGGAGAAGAGATCAATTCCCACCTCTCTCCAACTTCCTTTCAGGGAGTTGTAGAGAGCAATGAGATCTCCCCTCATAAGAGAAGAGGGCTTCTTCAGACTAAACAACCCCAGGTCTCTCAGCTGATCCTCACAAAACCTGTTCTGCAGACCCTTAGGTCCCAGAAGGTGGAAAATTCATAGATTCATAGAATGGTTTGTGCTGGAAGAGACCATAAAGATCATAAAGTCCCATCTCTTCTCCTATTAAAACAAGAGTAAGAGTTACAACTCTAAATTAAAGTCATTTTACACCGAGAAGAATAAAATAAGAAATCATCAATCCTGCAAATATCAAGAAGACATTCTGACATTTTCCAAATTATTTTTGTCTTACTTCTGCTCCAAAGAAAATGCCATTGAAACTGATGAGCTTTAACAAGCAATTCTGTGTTGCAGGAATGATCTTTTTTTTTTTTTTTCCCCAGAGAAAATTGTTTCACTTAACTTTCTATTTGTGTGCTCTGTTTTGATCACTAACTAATTATTGGAGGACATTGGAGTTCTCTGATGCCAGACATATGATATGGATTATAGAGAAACCAGCTGGAGCTGAAATTTCTAACTCACATATGGAGCTCATGACCCTCTTTATGAATCATCACACCGTTTGTTTAATATTTAATGCAACTCTTAGTTACTCTGAAAGAAGTGTTGAGCAACGGGGGGCCATAAAATTAAAATCACACAGCAAAAACACAGCTACTTGCAAATCCTCTCTCTTCTTTGGGGCTTCATCACAAATCTGTCTGATCTGGGTTCATTAAGTTGTTTTTTTGGTTTTTTTTTCCCCACTCCTGATAGGGTAAGATATGATGGAACACTAAAATTGCATATAAACATCTCTGCTTACAGTTTGTGAGCCTCAAGAGATGCAGTCTGGCCTTTCATGCAGACCTAGGCATGGCAATATCTAGAGGTTAAAAAGAAATATTTCTGAGTGCCTTAATCTACTGAAGTCTTAAGGAATAGAAGGAAATTAAACCCATGCAGCTCTAGATAGAATTTGGCTATCTTAAATGCATAAACTATGCATGCTGGAAGAGCAACTGCCTCAGTCATGACCTCCCTTTCCTCAGCTCCCTAACTCAATAACTTGAAAACTGTATTTGGAAAGCTATCAGTAGATACCTCTGCACCTCACTGAATGTACAGCTGCAGTCACGAGCCTTCTACCCACCTCTTTTGCCAAAACTCAGAGAAATAAACCTTTTCTAAATGTATTTGTACGGCTTCTATAAATTGATCTTGTATGAGGTGCTATTAAATAGCTGGGCAAAGAGTTTAAAGCTTTCCCCAACCTCCTCATTTGAACAAGGTCAGCAAAGTCAAGCCAAAACCCAGCTCCCACCTTGTCAACCTGAATCACAGAATCCTAGAATGGCTCAGGCTGAAAGGCACCTCAGAGATTATCTACGCCAAACCCCTTGCCATGGGCAGGGACGCCTCTCAACTAGACTTGGTTGCCAAAGGTCTCATCCAATCTAGCCCTAAATACCTTCAGGGAAGGGGCATCCACAACCACTCTGAGCAACCTATTCCAAGGTCCCACTACCCTGATACTCAAGAACTTTGTCATAAGATCCAGCCTAACCCTGCTTTGCCTCATCCTCAAATCACTCTCCCATGTCCTGTCTCTGCACACCCTCATGAAAAGTCCCTCTGCAGCCTTCCTGTAGGACCAATTGGAAAGCAGTTCTAAGGTGCCTCCAGAGTGTTCCCTTCTCCAGGCTGAACCACTCCAGCTCCCTCAGCCTGTCCTCAGAGCAGAGGTGCACCGGCCCTTGGATCATCCTTGTGGCCCTCTTCTGGACTCACTCCAACAGTTCTGTGTTCTTCTTATGAATGTCTAACTTGTCCAAAGACCTGTTGCCACTCATTGTGAAGACACCTCTCACCTTCAACCCAAAACACAGCTTTATATCCAATCCCCAACAGATACCAGCTCTCTCTACAGCCATGTTATTTCTTGGCATCAAGTGTCCCTCTGTCTTTCCTTTCAATCCCATCAGCTTTCCAACTCCAACTTGCAGAATCAGAGAATCAAAGAATCACAGAATGGTAGGTGTTGGGAGGGAGCTCTGGAGATCAATTCAACAGCCTACCAAGGCAGGTTCACCTAGAGAAGACCACCCCTGAATTAGAGAAGTTCTTCTTCGTGTTTAGATTGGTTCATGATTCGACTTGATGAACTTAAAGAGTTTTTCTCCAGCCAAAACAACTCTGTGATGCTATGATCCCAGGAAGGCAAGCACAGAACTCCTAAGCCCATCAGCACTGTCCTTGCTGTCTCTCCTGGCTTTGCAGCCTGCCTGACTATTCCAGCAGCACTTTCTTGCATGCTCCCCAGCAGAATTAATTAAAGTTTGCACGCTGCTTTGAAGATGAAAGTACAAAGTGATTGCTAAGTATCAGGCCAGATTCTCTGCTGGTTTAAAACATGGCATTTGCAGCACCACATCTGGGTCCATGATCACTCTGTCTTGTTAGAGAAACTCTACTGTAGAGAATGTGAAGAAAAATAATCCATAAAAGAAAAACAATGCAGAGAAACAATCAAACAACTTAAAAAAAAGATATGTGGACAAGCAACACTGAAGTAATAAACTATATGCTTTGTAAAGAATCATAGAGCTGTTTCACTTGGAAAAGCCTTCTAAGATCACTGAGTCCAATCATCAACTCAACACTACCATGGCCATTAAACCATGTCCCAAAATGCCATGTCCAGACATTTCTTGAACACCTCCAGGAATGGTGACACCACCACCTCCCTGGGCAGCCTGTTCCAAACGCTGACTACTCTCTCAGGAAAGAATTTTTTTCTACTCACCAACCTAAACCTTCCCTGGCACAATTTCAGTTGCCTTGAGCAATCTGGTCTAGTGGAAGGTGTCCCTGGCCCTACTGAGGGAGTTGGAACTAGATGATCTTGAAGGTCTTTTCCAAACTAAACTATGATCTGAATCAATGAATTTAGATTCACTTAGTGAGATGTGCATGCTCCTGTGTGAAACCACTGCTCGTGGAAAGCCTTCCAGGAGGTTTAACTCACACACACGTCACACCTAAAGCAGCTGGGGGCTCTTCCAAGAAGCACTGTGCTGCTGCAGTTCGAGGGATAAACTTCATCCTGTCCTAGATTTATTTAGTTTACAGCAGAGATCACTCTTCAGATTGCAAACACATGGTCCAAGAGGAAGTTCCATCAGTCTGTCACTTGAGTAAGCTACACTAGTTACAAGGGGAGACAAAGTGAATTTAAATGTGATTAGAGACTGGCCAGAATGCCTTCCTCTGCAGGCTTGCAGTGAGACAGCTGGCTGCTGAGAGGAGAGGAGGCACCAGCAGACTGCACACATCTCATGCGAGGACACTATGGCTAATGGGAGAAGCATCTCAGGACCAGAGAACAGATTGAAGCTGGAAGAGGGGAGATTTAGACTGGCTATTAGAAAGACATTGTTTCCATTAAAGGTGGTGAGACACTGAAATAGGTTGCCCAGCGAGGATGTAGATGCCCCCTCCCTGGAGGCATTCAAGGCTAGGTTGGACAGGGCCTTGAACAACCTGGTCTAGTGCAAGGTGTCACTGCCCAGGGCAGGCAAAATTTGACCTAGATGATCTTTAAGGTTCCTTCCAACCCAAACTGTTCAAAGATTCAAGAAAGCACAGGATGAAGCAGTGTAGGATGAATCACTGCTGGTCAGCAAAATCCTCTCAGGGTGAACTGTTAAGAGGAGTCGCCTCAATGACAGCAATGACACCAACTCTGTCTGGCTTGGAGCTGACCAAATCTCTCACAACAAGCTCAGACTCATTTCAAAAACCCAAAGCTCCAGGCACTTCAGTAAGAAACCACACATGCAGAGAGTGCAAACTCTTTCCATGTCCTCACCAGACCTCATGTTTTCAACTCCTGATGTAAATCAGTCACGTACACCACTCACTTAGATACAAGAGGGGAGCCCTCAAGCCTCTTCCCACATCCTATAGCAAGACTGTTTCTAGGTATTGAAAGGAAAATGTTACACTAAGAATGAGATCTTGTGCTGTGAGATACCAGCAACTGTTACAACTCCCAGGGATTTTGCAACAGCTTTTTTTTTTTTTTTTTATTTTTAAATCCCTTTAAGGAAATCATACCCAAAGAGAAATCTGGAGCCAGCAACCTCAAGTTTTTCATCTCTACTCCCTTGGTGCAGCAGCACTGCTCAGGAAATGGGAGAATCACAGAACTGTTTCAGTTGGAAAAAACCTTCAAGATCATCCAGTCCAACCATCAACTCAACACCACCATGGCCATTAAACCATGTCCCAGAATGCCATGGCCACACAATTCTTGAACACCTCCAGGGACACCCCCCCTCTGGGCAGCCTGTCCCAATCCCTGACCACTCTTGCACCAAAGAAAGTTTTCCTCATCTCCAATCTGAACTTCCCCTGGCACAATTTCAGGCCATTTCCTCTCATCTTACCACCTGGTACTATGGAGAAGAGGATGCTCCTACCCACCCACAACTAGGGACTCTGCCCATATAGACACCCTGCCAGCAGCAGAGCACCATGGATGCAATCAAATGGGTTAACGTGCAAGCCAGATATGTCCTCATCTGCCCACAGAGCTTTACCCCTCCATTCTGTCTCCTCTTACTGTTTTCTAGTTGAAGCCTCTTTCTGCTCAGAAACATCCCTTCTGCTTCTTCAGCATGACTTAGGTTGATGCTCTGCACTTGTAGCCTTAATCTCTAGAGAGCTGGGATGAGATATTCAGAAGCACTTAGTGTTGACCTACCTCTGCTCCAAATCAGTCTGCTCATATTAGGTTAACTATATTTAACTTTGGCCATGTATATTTTGTCATAATAAACTTACCCCAAAGGAATGTTGCTGCTTTAAAACAAGATTACTTGATCTGTGACTACATTTCTGCATCTCCATAAGGAATCTGATTTTCCAGTTCTAGTTCTGTGGAATGTTTTTTGGAGCATGTTGAATATTTAGTGCTAGTTGAAGGGAGGTCAATGCAATTACATCCTGCAGCCTAAAAGGAAAGAGGCCCCCTCTAAATTCAGTGCTAGAGAAAGTGCTGCACTGGAGACTTTAAGGCTCAAAACTCCAAAAAGCTAAAGTTTCAAACTAAGAGCAATCTCAGCCCATACAGAATGGGCTCTATCTTCCCTGAACAACTCTGCAATCAGGACCCAAATACCAATACAGGTCTTTCACCTCCTCCCTTTTGTTTTAGCAAGAGCTGCCAGGCACTGAGTGTTTCTAAATAGTACAGGAAGTGACTGTCAGTTGTCACCAGCTCTTTTCCAACACACAAACACCGGAGAATCACTTCTCAACTTAGCCCATATGGCACTTCCAGAAAGCCCAGAGTCATAGTTGGATTTTTGGCCATGAAGTTCATACAACATAGGACTAAATGTACCCTTTACAGACCAGTTTGTCAAAAATTTGAGTATGCTGAATGTTTTTGTGCTGCATTTTCTCTTTCGATATCTGTGTTTTTAACTGAATTCATAATTGGCCTAACTGATTGACAGTGAAGGTGAAGGAAGAGCCTGTTAGTCTTGACTGCTGAGGTAATGAATAGAGAAGCTGACATGCTAAATTTCCTCTCCTTCCAATTGAAATTATAAATTATAGACTTCTGGTACATTATCATAATACCAAGTTCATCATAAAAATAGAATGATTCCTTGGGGGTGTATTTATAGTGGGGGGGGGGGGAAATACTAACCAA
>VWYK01080641.1:14256-25276 GCA_013399775.1 Semnornis frantzii | reverse complement strand
TCCAACAAAACATTTCATTTCATTTGACTACAGTCTAGGTATGTTACTCCTGAAGGTGAATATACTCTTCTATCTCCTGATTTTGCCATGAGAGGGAAGAACCAACATCTACACAGTTACATTTTTTATTTCCAATCCAGTAAATTCTGACTCCTGGTTTCCCAGGATAAATGAGCTCTATAAGGTTCTTTTTGTAAAGCAGAGCAACCAAAGTGCTTTTCAGAGAAGAAACAAAATATTGACTGATCAGAGGCAAGAGACACATAGCCATTAGCTGCTCGAAGTCTGAGACAGGAAGGAGGTAATGCAGGCAATGATTTCATGACTAACAGCAGTAAGATTAATAATAGTAAATAAAATACTCATAAATATATGAAGGGGATGTATTTGTTTTACATGTGACCAAGTGAGACCTTGCTCTCTGGAGTTGTTGTGAGTGTTTCTGTTTAGGAATAACATTAAGATCACATTTGATTTGCATCAGTGGCTTAAATGGTTTCGTTGCTGTCATACTGAATAAGATACAGCTGGTTACATCTCGGAGTTTCACCACTGGGTAAGGAAAAAATGGCACAGAGAAAGCCTTTTGACAGACAGGCTCTTTAACAAGATCAGAAGCTCTCAAAAAGCTGTAAGTAGCACAGGTCAACTGAAAATGCATGGCCTTCTTAAGCATAAACAAAAGCTAGGAAACTGGATCAGCACATGTAGATTCTGCCGCTTCTTTCCATTTCAGTTCTTACTCAGTATGTTGTTGCAGTGCATTGTATAGCTCTTAGATGACCAATGGCCTTTCCTATTGGCAGGCAAAGGCAGCTCCACAGAAGTCATTATTCCTTGGAGGGCAAGTTGTGGTGGAAATGGAGGCAAAGAAGAATCACATACTGAAGTGAGAGCCTTCAGATGTGCTTTGAGAAGGGGAGAAGAGAACACATGCCTCTGAGGGGTCTGTGTAGCTACCTAGACAAGCAGATACAATTCTGGCCATATATAATTATGAATTATATGAATTATATGAAATAATATAATTTCCTTCAAAGAAAACAAGCCTTCTCTGAAGGCCCTGACATTTGGCAATACTTCAACATAAAAAGCAGCAAATACTTCCTGAGAAACATGTTCTGTAAGCAAATGCTCTCATGGTCTACCAAACTTTGAAAAGGCCTTTTTGTTGCACTGCATGACACCAATCTAGAAATTCCATCAGAACTTACAGCTAATGCTTAAACAGCAAGGGAAAAGGAATCTTGTTCACTGAATGAAATTACAGAATTAGTGTAGCTTCTTTTGGATTGTATACTCATGTACCCAGTGGCATTCATACCACAATGAAAATTCAGATTTCAATGTCTGGTTTCCAAAATGGCAAAAATCAGTCTGCAACTGATCAAAGAAGTGGCAAATAAGGAAAAAAAAAATGTAGAAACCACAGGCAGACTTTTGGTAGCTGCAAAGAGAGGAGAGATGGAGTAACTCCAGTACATTTTTGTTACAAAACTGGGGATTGGACTTGATATCCAGAGGTCCCTTCCGACTTCTACCATCCTATGATTCTATGTTAGCAGTTTAAAAACATGAAGTTGATATTACAGATCAGTTCTTCAGATTCTTGGTCCAGAAGCTGGTGACTATTGGACATTTAGCATCAGGGTGCAGTGCTCACTCATGGTCAGAGAATTTGCTGAAGTACACAAACGGTTTATTAGACTAAGTCACACCCACTCAGTCATTCACTCAACTGTACCTCAGGGGACGTTGTTCTCATTAAAACTTCTAGTGGGTACAGATGGGCTCTTTTAGATACCACTCACAAATCCAGGTGTCATCTGTCTGTCTCATAGCAACAAAAGCATTACAAATTGTTTTGGAGAGTGCTGAATTTGCAACGTCTGGCTTACACTGGGAGTTGTAACGTTTTCCAAGCACATGGAATGAATGTAGCACAATTCTGAAGAACAATGAAATACTGAAGGACAGAGACAAAGAAAACACTGCCAGGAAGCTGCAAACCAAGGGTTCTGGAGCCAGCAGCTGGTGAAAGGCTGGGACAAAAGGAGTAAATTTTTTTTTTTTTTAAGTGGGATGGAGTTTGATGTGTTTCTGGCATGAGTAGATTCCAGGGGAAAGGACCTGTACCAGAGAACATCCTGTTCATGCTTTATAAACTTTGTACCTTGAAAGTCATTTGGTCAGTGATAATTAAGTCGATTCAGCAGTATGCATTCATAAATCTGGGGACTGGAAACATTTTCTAGTCCTCTATTAGTCCTACTATAAAAGATGGAACTAAATGTTTCTTCTTACTGTTTTTAATCTTATATTTAAAATATTTTCATGCCAAAACAAGATTAAAATCAAAGCACAAAACTTTTGTTTATTATACTCTATATTAAGATATTCTAATGGCAAAGAAAAGAACTTTCACATTTTGCATCCACATTTCAGTCATTTTCTAGACCTGTGGGCCCAGTACTACCTGAATGAGAGGATGAGCAAATCAGAAGAACGCAGACACCAGCTTAGACCAGCACAGCTCTGACTCCTGTACAGCAGCAGTTCTTGCTGGCTAGAAGATGAGGCTGTTCAATGAGCCCAGCCAATGAAGCTCTGGTCCCAAAGGGAGAAGGCAAAGTAGACAGGCCTCATCTCTGCAGAGTTCTGCTTTCTCCAAAGAGAAATGAGGCAGGACAGGGAGAGATTAGAAATCTTTCTGCTTTCCTGAGCGGGAAACGGCAGAGCTGCCTGTGCCCTGATCCCCGTTTCAAGGCTGTTCGCTTTACAGCTTTCCTGACGCACATCATCAGCCACAAGCAGTAGTCTCTGCTGTGTCCCACTGATAACTAACTTGTGTTGGTGCAAACCCACTTGCACAAAACAGGATAAACCCCACCATTTTTGTTAAGAAGGGAAAGCACAGTGTTGCAAAGTCCAGCTCTTAAAAGGCAGCAACACCCAGATATCAAATCTACCTGGGTAACCTGAATTTGGCCTTCTTGTGTGTATATCTAGGGCATAACCTTCATTTACATGACTATTCATCTTCCTGCCCAGGGAGATGAATTGCACTGGTCAAACAGAGGATCCTGTTGTCCAGAGGGTTCCTCGCCTCTTCTGTTACTACGATTGTAGTGTATGTAATGAATGAAGAAAGATAAAGAAGGTAGAAGGGAGATATGCTGTAGTGAAGACAACAAAATACTGCTTTAGAGAATTAGATTCTTTTCATGTCTCCTTAATAAAGTTTCTATGTGACATTATGCCCATAAATCACTTAAACCAATCTCAACCTTTCTCGAATGTTCATTAGCTGGGCAGTCCTGATTTAATGTGCGCCCAAAGTGAAATACAAAATTACTAAGCAGTCTCTATTGCAACCAAGCTGAAAGCAAGCCCTGTACGGAACATGGGAAAAACTACTGCATTAAAAGCCAGGTCCATCAGCTTCAAATTGAAAATCCCCAAATGACTGACAGCTTCTCATTTTAGTCCCTCTAACTGTTTACATAAGTCACATATGGGGTCATGGCATACCTTGAAAACAAAATAGCTGATGTTTATAAAGCAGAGGAACAGTGGAGAAATGTCATTTTGAAAGCCCATTGGAATGGGCTGCCCAGGGAGGTGGTGGAGTCACCATTCCTGTTTAAGAGCAGGCTGGATAAGGTACTTAGTACCATGGTTTAGTTAATTAGAAGGGTAAGGTGATAGGTTGGACTCAGAGTTAATTCTGTGGTTCTGTGAAAGGCTGAGCCACTTTTTGTGCTGATTAAGGCCTGAACAATGTGCAGTACAGTTACAGGACCAAGCTATGAGTGAAAAGGATAAAGCAAAATACTGTACAACTATCCTGAAGTGAGCTTAGCTGATGCTGTTTCCCCAGAGACCCTGGGGAAAATCTGTTTTGTGGTGAGGTTTATATCCATAATGTATGGGAAAATTATCACTGTTCACCTAAAGGACTATCATTAGATTCCAGGTTTTTCTCTAACTGTGCACCTTCCCTTTATTTTCCATATTCTCTGCACAGATACAATACAGAAGTACAGAAAAGACAATTACACAATTTAAACACAATACCTCCATATGCAGAATAACACTGTCGTGGTAGGCCTAGGCAGGCCAAATTGGGCTTGTATCTCTCCTGGTTTGCCCAGGCATGTTTTTCTGCTCTCCCTCCTGCTGTTTTGGGGAGAGCAACCGCGGGAAAAGGGACAAAGGGCCTGGAGCCACTAAGTCTGGGGTCTGTGGCCTGCCCAGACCCTGCTGTAAACAAGGTGCACAGGGTTGCCTTGTGCAAGGCTGTGTTCTGCCCAAAGAAGGGTAAAGCAAGCCTATGGCTTCACCCAATATGGCCAAATCTTGAGTAACTGCCATTTCATTGGCTATCCTGTGTCCAAAGGCCCATTAGTCTCGGGTGGTATTGGATAAAAGGAGATGAGCAGGGAGCACAGAGGCCTTTGCCCTTTGCCATTCCAAGGTGTGTCTGTGCCTGCTGCCTCTTACACCTCCACGCATTTGGCCTGCATAGCCGCGTGACACCGCAAGACATCTGCCTGCACCTGGAAGCCTTCTGCCCAGACAGAAGTCCTGGAGAGAACACAGATCATCCAGAGAGCCAGGAACAGGTCAGAGATCGTCTGCCTCCTTTCCCCAGAAGCCTGGGGAAACTCTAAAGCCGCTGACGGCTACTGACAGCAACCCTGCCTTGGGTACTGTCAGATGTAATTCTGTGGGTAAATACCAAAAGCCTCTTGTAATTATTAATTGCCTTCTGCCCTAAGCAGAAGGTTGCTCCTTGTGTCCATCTAGTGAGCAAGCAGCGTACTGGCCGCAAGTTGTATACTGACCGCAAAGCCTTCTCTGCCAGTTCATATCAAGTTCAATTAATGTTTATATTTAACAGTTATCTCTGGATCCTATTATAGCCTGTATATAGTTTCCATAATGTTGCAAAGAGCCTGTTATTATTATTAAATTGTGATGGGGGTGATGCGTGTTCTGAATATTTAATATTAATAAATTGTCAATATTTTAAAATATCATCTCGCAGTAATTAACTACCCGTCCCGTAACACTGCCTTACAAGCATGTTGTGGCAACTTTATGCAACAGGCATCTCACATAGTGCCTGTGATTTGCATGTAGCAGACTCAGTGCAGGCAGAGAGACCTCCTAACTGCTTCGGAAGCATAAGAACTCACGTCTTCCCAGACACACATACTGAGATGTTCCCTGTGCTAGGATAGGAAAACCACAGACATCACGATCTATGAGGATTCCTGCAGTAGCCTCTCTCGGGAGGAAGCCTTTGCCATTTTAGTCCATATAGTTTCCACATACCAAATAATTCAAATATTGTTCACCACTCAAGGCCATAGCTCATTCCAGAAATCTTACTGCTCTTAAAACAAAGCAAACACTACTATACAGATATTATGGAATCCTCCTGTGACTGCACTTCCCAGGATAAGCTGATTTTAAGTGTCCCTTTCACAAACTTCTGAAGTTGTGAGAAACAGTTGAATGTAACTCAAACGGTAAAAAAACTCGTTCCATGTCTTGGGAACAAGGAAAAATAAATAGTTTTAAAATAGTTTTTAGTCTGATCCTCCTAAAAGAAATCTAGCTTTAAAAAAAATATAGTATGTTGTCATCTGAAAAGCTTCGTTGCACACCTCAGCTAGGAAGTCATTGATGAAATGTCACTCTTCTGTCTGGTGTCTCTGCGTATTTTGGTGAAGTAGGTGACCTTAAGCAATCTGGTCTAGTGGAGAGTGTCCCTGCCCATGGAAGAGGGGGTTGGAACTAGATGATTTTTTAAGGTCCCTTCTAGCCCAAACCATTCTATAAATCTATAAATATTAGTCTAGAGGGAAAATGCTGATCATGTTGATGACATCTTGAGCAGAAGTGGGAGTGTTTGTTTTTTTTTAAATGTGATAGTCAGAAGTTATGCTGATAGCAGGTTATAGATCCACAGCCCTGGAGCAAGAGAGGACCTGGTCAGCCTACACTGTTTCTGCCTGTGAGACCAGCTCTGAGGGCTGGGTATTCAAACTCTCAGGATAAACACCAATTTATGGATTGGTTTTGATTTACTCAAGTAATGGGGGGAAATGGGAAAAGCAAACAAAACTGAAAATGTTTTTTTAGAAGTAGCCCAGTGCAGTACTAAATCACCTCAGCCACTCTATACTTATTCTTTGTTCAAATGCCGGTCTCTACTCTCAGTGTTGCGTCCTCATACGTCCTCACAGAACCCAGCACCTGGTGACAGCTGCCTTCTAGCTGTTGATTCACAGATCTACTGAGACTGCAAAGTGATTTTTCTCTCTACTTCAAGTCAACAAATAAGAATAACCACTGTGTAATACAAGTGCTATAGTCACTCTGGCACTAAGTAGGAAAGACCACCTATGGGCCTGGAAAAGATGATGGAATTTGTACAAAAAAATTCAGAATAACTGTGAAGAGCAGGCAGTGTCTAGACAATAAAGCATATGCCTAGTTCCAAAGAAAAGTAGCAAAAATTAATAAAGCTGCTGCTACAGAATAAGGCTCCCAGCATTACATCAAACAGAAAAACAGTCTTGTGTGTCATTGCAACCAGCTTTGACCTAAGAGCTGCATCTGATCTGTCACAGGAGAGGAAGCATGGTGTCCTCCCCATGGTCCTTTTCTCTGAACTCAGAGAATCAATGCTAGTGTTGAGATAGCTCTAGGTTCACTGATACTAGTCTGGACTTGCATGTAGGCTTTTTACTAGAATTTCAGAGAGATTTGCATATGTAAGGAAATACTTCCCTTACCCTTTTGCTTTTTGCGATCTTTTAAATTCTGTTTCACAGATGTCTGGATGGTACCAAATCACTGTAATACTTCAGTTCAGAAGATGTGAGTTTTTAGTGTAACAGCTGATCTAAAAGAACTGCAGCATCCCTGTTTCTCCATACAGAACTAAAAGAAAGTTGAGCACCTTGAGGTTCTTCCATTAAACAAAATGTGTATCATGCTTCTTTGGCACCCCCATGGCTTTCCCAGAGTCTATTATAAATGACAGACGTGTAAGGGCTAATAATATTTTGTACCCACGCACATCAGTTTGCTTTCTTGAGTATTTCTATTAAAATCAAGGGAATTAATTTCACATTGGTGTCTGAGTAGCAGCTGAAATATGCATCCCAGTGGTGTAGTTTCATAAATATGCACTTTTTTTTTTCCTTTTGTAATTTTTAACAGTGAGACTGAATGCCCAATTCAGCTGCAAAGCTCAGAGCATCCTTAACTACAGAGTGGTTGATGACAATAGCATAATGAAGCACTCTGAGAATATGGGCGATCTCACAGGCCAGTTAAACACTGCATTCACTCTTTAAAACATGATGCTCCAAATGTTGGTAGTCATTTATTTCCCATTTTGTTGTCAGAATGAGCAATCACTTAATTCACTTCTCTTAATTTAAATTATTCATTACTTTTGGATGAATCTCAGCAGGGTTTGTATTTTTAAAAAAAAGCAGATTCCCTTTGGTTTCAAATAAGAATTTTAAAGATAAAGCCTTTATTGTCAGGATATAATAAATCAAATTCCATGGTAAAGGCATAGAATAGTTGCAGATTTTTATAACATCCAAAATACCTGAATAAAACAACTTGTTGCCAAGCAGACTTCAACAGGAGCGTTGCTAGAATTTAAGTCCTGTGTATCATGACATTACTTCATGTGCCACTCTGTCTCATGACATATGGGGAGGGTGCAGAAAACAGCAAGAATTCATCTCAGGTACAGAACATTTCTACCTGTATTAGATCATAAGGTTGAACATATTCAAGCTGGTTTCTAAAGCACATGCTTTGTGAGTCTGGTTGCATTGCACGGTTTACAGTCAAGCCACCTGGGAGTTAGCCAAGCTACCTGAGTGTTTCATGCACCCAAACTCAAGGAATTCAGGAGGCCACAAGAAGAAGATTAAACGAAGATCAGGAAACAATAAAACCAAAATCCATATGCAGCTTTGGAAAAAACAAAAAAAAAAAAAAGAGGAGGAAAAGCAAACAGGCTGAAAGTCAGTTAAGGAACTCAAAGAGGGTGGCCAGGACACAGTTCTTAGCTTGATCTGCGGAGACAAAGCACTGCACATTTGTCAGTGTCATAAATTTAGACATGACAGGGCCATAAGAACCTATAAAAATGTTAGGTCTTAGTCTTGAACTACCACCTGCACTTAAAGGGTATTCCTAAAAGACATGAGGGAATTAACAACTTGTTTAATCATGAGCATTGCCAGAACCTTTTGGAGAATCAAACCATTTCAAAATCACCTGCCAGCCACAGCCCTGACACAGGCTTCCCTCCTCCTTTCTGCACCTGAATTAGATCAGAGTGTTTAAGGGACTGCTGCCTTTGGCAATGCCAGCTACAGCTGCAAGCACTGCTACGACAGGTCAGAATAGGCCTAATGATTTCTGACATAAAAAATACAGTTCCTAATGACTTTGGGGAAAAGCCCATGTCCTTGTTTCACCCTCTTCTTTTATCTCAGATAGTCTGAATCTTCCTTTTTCTATCAGTTCATCATTAAAGTCTGCTCACAGACAGTAGCTAATGTATCTTGCAGAGCAGGAGCTGAAATTGAATCCATGCTGACCTTCTTGCTGTGACCCCACACAAAAAGAGCAAGTACTCATGCTTTGAACCTACAGTCACAATTCAGAGGACAATCAGGTGGATGGACAGATGCTACTGAGGTATTCCAACCTTGAAACAACATCAGACTGGAATCTTTCTTCCTTCTTAAAATTAATAGGATTTTATTTCACACGGACACCAATAAACGCCATTATTGTACACATGAAACCAACATGACTAACTCAGCTATAATAAACCAAACCACATTCCTGTCTAAGGCATGTTTTTCCTGCAGACACACTTGCTGATGTACATCCTGCGCATGGAGAGACTCCTGACAACAACTGCTCTGCTGCAGCAAGCAGCAGGGCTCCAGGGCCACTGGGCTCTGATACTCAAAATAAAACTTTGATGCTAGGAAAACAAAGAGCACATGCTCTCCATGGCCACAGGAAAGCACCACATTTTCTCAAGTTTTCTAGGCAGTAAGCTTTACCATTACTTATTTATGACTTTTTTTTTTTTTTCAGTCTTAGGTCCAATGTCTCTTAAGTAAATGACAATATTATCACTAAGGTGAAGTTTGGAAGTCACTAGGAAACCAAGAATTATTCTACTGACTGAAATGTGCAGCGATGGGTAACATGCTACTATAAAAATTACTCTCAGAATTTTTCTTAATTTGGTTTTTATTATATTCCTCTGCTACAAGTTACATATTTAAGTGTATCTTCTAAGATATAATAAAACAGGAAGCAGTGGAGAACTGAGCAAACTACTGTGTTTGGCTTGGTGTAGCATGGAGACAATAGCAGAAGAGAGTAACAAGGTGGTAAGCAAACTGTTGTATGAAGGCTGGATATGTACATATTTGAAGGAAAACAATAGGTGTGTGCATGGAGGGTTTTGGGGTTTCTTTTTGGCATTTCCTGTGTTCCACATATTAGCCGAGATGGAGACTCATATATTTATCTGATACACCACTAAAAAAGACAGTCAGAGATTTATTTTATATATTTCCCATTTCAATGCAGAATGCTTTGCCAAACAGAAGCAGAAGCTGATGCACCTACATCTGCCCCAGAAGTAAGTAAGTAAGAACAGGGGATGGGTTTAGATCCCAGTGCATAAAGTACAAACAGTTATACTTGGACAATTCACTACCATCAGCTGAAAGCTCTGCTCAAAGGTGTGAAAAAGAAAATTAAACAGTTCTAATTTATCCTCTAGTCACTCTCTAATAATAAATTAGAACTTTTTTCTTCAGTTGCAGCTAAGACAAAAATCAAATTAATGTCTGTGCTGTGCAAGTGTCAAAACTTCAGTTCAAAACACCCTTCTATCCTCCAGAACAACTCAAACACTTAGAAGCCTCAATGTAAATAAATCTGTGCCTTTCATGCGCTCTACAATTTCCCTGGCTAGCAGTACACTGATAAATTCCTATGAACCTTCCAGAGAATATCAAATAGAAAAGAATAAACTTTATTATTTTAATTTTCCAACACAATTAACAGAGTTATTGTAAATGCATATCTTCTCATGTTTGACTGCAAAACAGCAAAAAAAAGGGTGATCTTCTAAACATTGAATATATTTAGTTAAAAAAAAAAAACACCCTGCAGATCTTTTCACTTCAAGTAGCTGAAAAGCCCACATATATTTAGAAATCAAACCCAAAGAAATTTCACCAGATTCAACTAGTTCATCCCAGGGGTCACAATGAAAAGCTTTGTGCTGGCTAGGAACATAAGAGCTTCCCTCTTTAAACTGAAACCTTGGAAGAACCTCGTTGCTCGCTACAACTCTCTAGAAGGTTGTACGGAGGCAGGGTTCAGCCTTTTCTCCCAAGTAACAAGTGATAGGACAAGAGGAAATTGTCTCAAGTTGCACCAGGAGAGGTTTAGGTTGGATATTAGAAAAAATAACTTTACTGAAAGGGTGATCAAGCATTGGAAGAAGCTGCTCATGGAGGTATTAAAAAATGTGTAGATGTGGTTTAGTGGCCATGGTGGCGTTAGGTGGATAGTTGGACTTGATTATCTTAGAGGTCTTTTCTAACCTTAATGATTCTGTGATTCTAACCAGGGAGCAAAACAGACTGTTTCTGAGCAGAATATGACTTTAACTAAAGACACAGGTTAAAGCTACTGAGAACTTATATGACCTTCCCAATAAACTATTCTGAAAGTCACCGCCTCAACAAATAGACTTTCAATAGTAGTCCAGCAGACTTCTTTTATTCCATTAAATATACTCTTTTCAAAGAAAGCTTCCAACATCTAAAGTTATACAATCTACATTTGTTGAACCTATGCTAGAAGCATTATGTTGGAGGTCTTTTCCAACTGAAATGATTCTGTGATTATATTTGTGGTGCATTTGTGTACT
>VWYK01080631.1:3394-15240 GCA_013399775.1 Semnornis frantzii | reverse complement strand
GCCAGTTGAAACCCATTGCCCCTGTATCATCCTTCATACTATGTCCATTGCCTCAATATTGGTATGGTTCATACACTTCAATGTTTAACTAATTATTATTTTTGTCTTTTTGATCTTGGTTCATCTCAAATGGTTGTCAGCCTCATTGAATGAATGTCCTTATATTCAGAATATTTGCATATCTTTCCAATCCATGCATCCTGATACCTATGACTGCCATAGATTCATAGACTCATAGAATAGTAAGGTTGGAAGGGACCTCAAAGATCATCTAGTTTCACTCCCTGCCATCTTCACTCTTGTTCTGTTTTTTCTTTTTTCTTTATATTCCAACTTTATGTTTATATATGTGTGTGTTCATGTGTGCCTTGTCTGTCTTCTTTAAAAAGCAAAGAAAAAATTTCTTCATGGATCTCTTCTGCCTTTAGTGAATATCAAAATCATGGTCCTCGATGACAGTTACTTTAAATTCGTTGAGAGGTATTGAACCTGCCTGTCAGAGGAACAGTCATAGAATAAGGATAATCATTAAATTATTTAGAGTGGAAGGAATCTCTGGAAAATGCTCTAAGATCCTTTTCAAAGCAATGCTACTTTCAAAATTAAATCAGGTTTCACAGGGACTCATCTACTTAAATACTGAAAATCTCCATGAATGTAGCTTCTACAATCTCTCTGGGAACTATTCCAGAGTTTATTTTCTCTTGTTGTGAAACAAAAGATGATTTAAACAGATATTGCCTTTTTTGCTTGCTTGGTTGATTGGTTTGGTTTAGTTTTTCATTTTTTGGGGGTTTTTCGGATTGGTTTTGGTTTGGGTTTGTGTGTTGTTGGCTGTTTGGGTTTTTTAACCTTTTGTTTTAGTAATATTTGCAAAAGTAGGAGAAAACACTGACATTTCAGTAAACAACTTCAATATTTGTTATAATGCATTATGATGTGTCCTGTGAAGAGAAGGAAAACTCTCAAACAATCCTTCTAAGGATATCTGTATTGATATTCAAAACAGTATTTTTGTATCTATATTGATATTTTATGTATATACATATATATTATGTATGTATATGTCTTATGTGCATATATTGATAATTTATGTATCTATATTGATATTTAAAACAGTATTTTAGATTTTTCATCTCTATGTATGTCTACATAGTTAATATTTCCTTTTTAAAGACAAACCTTTCAGGAGAGACTATAGAGAAAATATTGTCAATCTTCAGATTTCTTTTTAAGATTGATAGACAGTCTCTGGGGGTGGCTGAAGGGTTTTAATTAGCCAAACTAGAATTTCCAGTGGTTGCATTATGTCCACATTGATGTCTTTTGAATTCAACTTGGTTTTGTTATGCATCGATTTAAGAAAATCACTTCGTTCCCTTCAGTAATTTGTTAGGCAATCTTTGCAAGCAGATTTATTTGAGCTATATAAAAATGACATATTTAATTCTTGAAGAAATGGGTGAAATTAACTCCTGACACATGTAAATATAGCTTTTCCTTGACATGAAAGCTGTGTGGTGCAGTTGACATGTTGAAGGAAATAAATGCTACCCAGAGGAACCTTGTTAGGCTTGAGAAGTGAGCCTGTGTGAACGTTCTGTGGTTCAACAAGGCCAAGTGCAAGATCATGCACGTGGGTCAGGGCAATTCAAAACACAAACACAGACTGGGCAGTGAGCTCATTTAAGACTTGGGAGGTAGGTTGAAGAAAAGCTCAACTTGCCTCTGTAGTACACACTAGAAGATTAAGGAAAGTGATTCCCTGCCTCACTCTCATGAACCCACCTGGATCTGTAAGCAGAGTAAAGAAATTGGAAGTGAGCCTAAACGAGTGTTGATATAGTTGGGGTTGTTCAGTCTGGAGAAAAGAAGGTTCTGGGGAGATCCTAGAGTGTCCTTCCACAACTGAAAATAAGTCTACAAGATAGCCAGGCCCGCTTACAAGAGCATGTAGCAATAAGAGGAGTAATAGTTTTAAACTAGAGTAATTTTAGATTTGATATAAAGAAGAAATGCTTTGCTGTGAGATTGGTGAGGCCATTGCCCTGAGAACGTTGCCCAGAAAAGTCATGTTTGTCCATCCCTGAAAGTGTTCAAGACCAGGTGGGATGGGGCTCTGAGTTACCTGAAAAATGGCACTGCCCATGGCAGGAGTGTTGGAACTGGATGATCTTGAAGTTCTCCTTCCAACCCAAACCAGCCTAGGCCTAACGAATTGGCTGTGAACTTTCTTTCACAGCGATCTAGAAATAATCTTGACCAAATCACTTTGTCTGTTTGTGTGGCTTGCCTCTGACGTAGCAATCATAACTGTGCTTTTCTCTTTCACAAAGTGACCAGAGATTATCAGGAAAGGATCTACCATGCAAGATTTGTAGCCAGTTATTAACTATTTTAGGATACTTTGAATATTTTATATATTTCTACTGACTCCACTACTACAGTTCTTCAGTGCATCTAATCACCCAAGTTTATGTTGACAATTCATTTTCAGATGGTGAGATATATCATTTTACATTCATTCTGGGGAGCTGAAATGAAGAAAACCAAATGATATTCCTGGGAGAAATAAACTGGTGTGCAGATGCTTTTGAACAAGTGCCAGTGAAGACTACCTTAAATCTAAGACTGCTTGCACATAATATCTGTTGTTATAATCAATGATTTTAGAAGTGTGTTCTCTACTCAGGATGCAATGTGTCCTGATAAATCGTGTTAAAATAAACCATATGCTAGAACATGAGATTAAGTTTAGAAATTACATCATCTGCGGGAGCAAAACAGTTTCGTGCCCCATTCAAACCTCTGGTGGGGCAGGGACTTGGGTGTGCCCTGCCACAATCTCAAAAGTGCTAACACTACTTCTCTCACTGGAATTTTGAGACTCTAGACTGCTGCAAAGGACAGGAAATAAGAGCATGGAATCAGTTTTAACTAGATCTTCAGTCTATTTGCCTTTCCTACGTCTTTACTGAGATATTGATAAAATGTCTCCTAGTTTAGAGCTAAAATGTCATATACATAGTCACTAACAAGAAATTCTATTTCTGTGTGTGGTGCACAAGATATGGTTACATTCAGTGTATGCTCCTGCCCTTAGCAGATACATTCTTCTCACAATAGAGCAATGAACTAAAAAGTTAATTTTAGGAAAAAAATAAGAGACTTTTAATGCTACTTTTGTTAATTTTGTTAGGCATCATGGTTCACTGGATGGATAACCAGCCTGGGCCTTATGAATTGGTCTGGTTTTTTTTCACAGTTCTGTCAGTGACCAAATCACTTTGTCTGTTCTTGTGGCTTTCCTCTTACATAGCAATCATAACTGTGCTTATCTCTTTCACAAAGTGACTTGAGATTACCAGTAAAGGATCTACCATGCAAGGTATGCAAGCTGTTATTACCTATTTCAGGACAGCTTTTAGTTAATATTTAAATTTGATTAGTTTGCCTCTTGTATGTAATCAGTGCAACTAGTCTTGCTTAAAGTTATGCATATGCTTAAGTACTGTAAACTGAGGTTTAAATTCTAGTGTATGGGGGGAAATGGCATTTAATGACACAAGGGTATACTTTCATATTGATTCTGCAGATATTCATCATAAAGCTGTTATAGTTGAAGGAGGTAGACCCCAGTGCTTTGACAGATGATTTTAGTTTCATTCTTCCATGCTATTAGTGTCTAAGCATTCATCAAATTGTGACTTACAAAAAGGCTGCAAAGAAATGCAGTACTAAGAGAGGCACCAGAGATTCTTGACTTTCAGTTCTCATGTTGTCTTCCTTTTTTTTTCTTCCCCAATATTCAGATGTGTTTGCAAAACCAATGAAAATCAACAGTACTTTGAGAAATCTCCATGACAATTGCCAAATGTCCTGAAGAAACTTTTATTATTTTAATAATAGTTTTATTATTTTAATTTTGCACTGGTTTATCTAAAATCTTGTTTTAAAGCTCAGATGAATTTTTCATGCTGACTATCACAAAGTGTAATGCTTCCCAAATTACAACCACTTACAGCAATAATTGGAAGGTATGTGGCTGTCCATTTTGGGCGCTCTCAGGAGATAGAGGTCATGACACTGCTCATCAGAAAAGAAATTTGCACCAGGTTTGTAATAAAGTTTCAGATTAAACGTGATAGTTTGGTAGCATGATCACGTGTTGTACACCTTGCTTTAACAGACTAGCTTGTTTGCATGATGATAGGTATCACAGCTAGGAAATGACTTCCCCTCATCGAGTTTTATTTTACAACTCTGCTTAGTGGAAAATTATTCTTTATTCCTATCATGGTCCTCCTAGAATATTCAAATGTATTCTCACATTCCCAAGGCAAATATCAAACACAGACACGAGCAAAGCATTTCCATCATCATTATATTCCTACCCTGAACAGATGTGGATTAGTGATGCCTTATTGCCAAGATCACAATCTGTAGTTGAATAAATTGATGTTGCTCTGAAACTCAACATGTCCTTTAATTTATTTTCCTCAGTTTTTCCAGCAACTGAGGAAGAATAAAGATAAGATAATAAAATCTTCAACTCATCTTGAATACTTTGGGATCACATTCCAAAGTATTTCATCTTTCTAACATCTGATAATTTGCACCTGGGTAATGCACTTTATAATATACATTTTATAACATACATTTTATAACATACAGTTTATAATATACATTTTATAACATACAGTTTATAACATACATTTTATAATATACATTTTACAACACATTTTATAATACACACTTTATACTATTAACTTTAGAATGCAAACTTTATTATGACACCTAAGACTATAGAATTATTTAAATTTCATATGATACAATTATTTCAATCTAAGATTATGGAATTATTTTAACCTAAGGTTACAGAATTACAACTTTCACACAACTTTTGTCAATGGAGGTTAAATGCCATCATCATCATCAGATTATCAAAATATGTTTTGGTAGCTTTTAACCCTGTGGGATAAAGAACAGTTCTTGTAGATTTTTTAAGTATAATTAAAGCTTTCTCAAAGTGGAAAAATGAATGAGGTGATCTGTTGATGTCATTGGTGTGCTTACTTGGCTACCTTCCCATTTTGCTGATTAAAAATTCATAATTTGGAGGTCACGATTAGGCAAAAAAACCCAGATCTAGGTGTTTATGCCTTTATTGCATACGTTTTTATGGATGCCTGTTTCAAACTATGAATGTATCTGAGTTTAGATTTCAAGGGAGCAGAAGAATTAGTATTGTGGAATGTAAATTACTCATATGAAAGGAACAATAAATACATCTATCGAGTTTCCTTTGCTCTCTAAGTTCTTACTACACAGTTGCTCTAAAATGCTGCCTAAAGCTGAGTGTTGAAGCTGAGAATAAAGCCCATAGTAATCATTATGTATGCCACCAAATTAAGAAACAACTTATGTCTAAGACTTACTCTATTCTTCTACTGTGCTTTCATGATTCTTCAGTCTAACGAGTGCTAGGATATCAGTAAACAAAATCTTTATTGTAGATGGGGAAAACTCCCAGAAGAAGGGTTGTGTTAGAAGTAGATTGTTTTCTATTGACATCTGGGGTATCTTTCTACCCTCATTAGCCCTTCCAGTCAATTTCATGTTTGCATAATGAAAGTTTCTGCTAGCTTTGAGTCTGACATTGGATTTTAATGAGTGGTTCTTACACCTGTAGTCAAATTAAGGCAGTCAGCAGAGTTTTTTGTTTTTTGGTTTTTTTTGGCATAATACAACAGTACTGATGTGCCTCAAGTTTCAGTTTGGTAAGTATCATGCATAACTACAGCAACAACAAAAAGAAAGAAAAAAAAGAAAAATAATAATGCCATCTCTAAGTCCCATTGCAGCAAATCTGTGAATATTGGAAGGTTATTGAACTATAAAAAAAAATTGGCATAATCTGAATGCATAAACATCAGCAGGGAATCTGGAAGGAAAATGGGGAGGACACAACTTTAAAATACATAGTTTAAGGCAAGGTACATGGATCCTGGTGAGTTTTTTCATCCAGAAAGACTAACACTAATGTATCAACATTAATTACTTTAATCATAGCATCATAGAATGGTAGAATGGTAGGGCTGGAAGGGACCTCAAGGATCACCTAGCTCCAACCCCCTGCCATAGGCNCCCTCCACAGCCTTCCTGTAGGCCTCCTTCAGATACTGGGAGGTTACTATAAGGTCTCCTGGAAACTTTCTGTTCTCCAGACTGCAGAGCCCCAACTCTCTCAGCCTGTCCTCATAGCAGAGCTGCTCCAGCTCTGTGATCATCTTCGTAGCCTCTTCTGGGCCTATTCCAACAGTTCCATGTGCTTCCTATGCTGGGGGCTCCAGAACTGCACACAGTGCTCCAGGTAATCCCCGCATTAAAAATAACATTAGGTCTTTTCACTATCTGAAGATATGGAAACTCTTTTTGTGCTAATTAAGAGAAAGATCTGGAAATGTAAACATTAAAATTCATAGCATAGAATCAGAGTCACCTGATTGGAAAAGACCTTAAGATCACCCAGCCCAACCATAACCTAACATCTCCCTATACACAATTGTCAGACCATAACCCTAAACATCTCATCCAAACATCTGTTAAAGACAGCAAAAATGGAACACTAATAAATATATAGTAATTAAAAAACCCTACAACAGTTTTGTTTCTAATTTTACCAAAGTATTTATAAAAGTAATTCTTATTTCTCTCCTGCTAATCCTGATCTTGTTCAAAGTGGCAAGAGACGAGTTCCATGTTCCACTCAATTTATGGTGGTTTATGTTCCTGCAAGATATAAAGCTCATCATTACTCACGTGGAATTTGAATGAACTGAACTGAATTAACTTGTAAATGGGAGCAGGATTTCTTGAAATCTAGGTAACTAAGGAAAAATCTGCAGATGTTTAATTTAAAATTACAGAACATTCATTTCACATCCTGTACCATAAAAACAGTCCCAGGATAGACAGCTTTTCAGGGACATCTGTGAGTGATGCAAATGAGGATGCCGACTGACAGCCCTGAAAATTATCTGTAGAGCAGCAGGGAGGTGGCAGCAGGAGGTTTCTGCAAAGCTGCTTGCAGTGAGCCTGCTGCACAATTCTGAACATCTCATCTTCAGATCTGGCCAGTTCTCATTTTTTTTTACAGCGGGCTGAAAATTTGGATGGTAACTTCAAATCTCGGCACTCTGCTCAGTCATCAGTGAACCAAAGGAGTTTATATATTCATGCTTGTCTGCGGTTAAAAGAGGGAGACATTTTAGGTACAGAGGCTGCTATTCAATTTCTTGAGTTCCTGGGCAAAGAAATTTACTTGTAGATGACATGTTACAGTAATAAAGTCTAAAAAGACACCTGTCAAAATGTAGCTATAAAACTGTAGTTGGTGAATTTATTTCTTTGTTAGTAACCAAAAAGCTGAACCATAAAGTTTTTTAACTTCGGGTTTGGTTTTTTGTTTTGTTTTTTTTTGGTGGGTTTTGATTTTTTGTGGATTTTTGTTTGTTTTGGGGTTTTGTGTCGTTTTTGTATTTTTGTTGATTTGTTTCTGGTTTGTTTGGTTTTTTTTTAGATTTCTAGAAAATGTATAATAAGAAATTAATTAAAAATTAGATATTCGTATAAGTTAGTTTTATCTATTAAAGAAAAAGGCTATAAGCATTCTTTACTGTTTTCATATAATTTATATACTTATATGTCAAAACTTTGTGTCTGTTGCATGTCATATATTTGAAAGCACAGGCTCAGAACCTCAAAGGCTAGGACTTCTGGAGTCATGGCATGTAAAACCACAGGGTCTCAGTCTTGTTAAGCATCTTGCATTCTCCATCACATCTCCTGCAACTTCATTTTGATCAGTGCTTCAGGTTTCTAATAGTAACTTACTTTGGGTACACACCCTTTTTATTTTTTTCATTGAGAGCTGTCTTGTTCCATAAGGGAATGAAAATATTTTTGATTATTTGATAGTCTAAACTATGTCTTTACAGTTTTAATGTCCAAAGTGCCTTCAAAGATAAAGTTACTGTTTTTAGAGGAGTAGTAATCTAGGATACTAAAAGTAGAAAAAAGTAGTATTTACCAAAAGTTTGAACTGCTTCTACTGGAAATCCAACCCAAAGTCATCCAGGTGGTTAAATGAAAGAGTACAAGATTGTGTCTGATAATGGAGAAAATAAGACAAATAAGACTATTTAAATCTTGTTATGGGACTCTCACTGCATTGTTCCTGGAGTAAGACTGTCATAGAGAGTGAAATGTTCAGAATGAAGTGAATACAGTAGCCATGTGGTGTTGAGAAGGTGAGACTTTCAAAACCATAAGGCAGCATAGGGCAGATGTGCTCTGTGGTGTTGGCCTGAGCTGCGGAGCACAGGTTTCTTTGGTGCACTCTTGACTCCTGCTCATCACATGTGCCCAAGCCATATTCTGATGGAAAGCTGAAGAGACAGAGGTGGACAGAGGACAGACTGGCCTGAATCCTCCATGTACCCACCACAGAAGCTGGAAGTCTATGTGCAGTCCTGGGAGGTGAGGAGCACTTCTGGGCCTCACAGTTCACACTAAGACCTTTTATGTTTCTGCTTTCCTGCTCTGACTGACAATAAGGTCTTCTACCTGTTACGAATGATGCAAAATTAATAATCAATATTAATTTTGATATCCAGGTAGGGATTGTGAATAACTATGAAAATTGTTTATTAACGTTAAATCTCACCAGAAAACTCGTATACAAGGTTTCAAACGCAGGGTTTGGAAATGTATACACGCAGGGAACAGGCAAAACTGGCACACTCTAAGAGGTACCCAGCAAACACAAACATTATACTGGAAGAGAAGGTTTTAGTGGTTACTACACAGCTTGTAGTTCATTATCCTGCTTAGCCACCGGATGGACACAGGAAGCTCCTCTCTGCTTATGGTAGAAGGCGATTTGTGATTACAAGAGGCTCAAAGTATTTACTCACAAAATATTACCTGATGGTACCCAAAGTATGTCGGTGATCTCAAAGCTGTTAGAGGCTTTGGAGATTTCCCAGGCTCTTTTCTCAGGCAGCTGGAGTCTGGCATAGTCTCTGATCTGGTTCCTTTTGACTTCTGATTCAGCAGAAGCCTTTGGGAGGGGTAGGCAGGATGCAATGCCATGTGCAGGCTTGGCACAATGTCACACTGGCTGTGCAGGCCAAGCGCCTGAAAGCATTTAGAGCCTGTTCCTGCTCATGGAGTTCCTGACAGTTTAGGATGCAATGAGGCAGCAGCAGCACCATGAACACAATGCAGAGAGCACATTGTGCTACCTGCTCATCCCTTCTAATCCATACAGACTGAGACTAATGGACCTTTGGACATGGAGTAACCAATCAGAATGGCAGTTAGCCAAGTTTGACCATATTAGGAGAAGCCATAGGATTGCTTTAACCTTTTTAGGGCAGAACACAGGTCCTGCACAAGGTTTGCCCAGATTTGTTTTCTCCTGTGGTAAACAAGGTACACACACTCAGTTTGTGCCTGCTGTGTTTACCGCAGGATGCAAAACAAGTCTGGGCAAGGCACAGTCCTCAGACTCAGTGGCTCCAGGTTCTTTGTTCCCTTCTCCGTGGTTGCTTCTCCCCATAGCACAAGGGGAGAGAGCAGGAAAACATGGCTGGGCAAGCCAGGACATGTATAAGGCTATTTTGACCTGCTTAGGCCTACCACGATACTGCCTCAGCTGAATGAATTCAGTTGTGTTAAAATTCCTTCCATGGTAGGTCAGTCCTATGATGCAGGAAAATAAGAAGTGATATTTTATTACCTATATTGATGTAAACCAGTGCTGCTTGGCAAGAATATAACATACCTGGATATACTCCCATCTCCAAATGAACCCTCATTTCGTTGAGCTCTTCAGACATCTATTGACCAATTGTTTTTGGCCACTCGGTGTATTTCTTCCTTTAATTAAAGTATTTAATTCCATAACTGTATTTTAGAAGGAAGGGAAAGGAAGGGAAATGGTTGAGACCAGTATTTGAGAAGCTACTCTGCACAAAATTACTATCATCATTATTTTCAGACAGGAAAGTGGAATAGATGATGCAGTACATCACTACTATGTTTTTGGTTTTGTTTTGTTTCTAAGTTTCATTATGTTTTGTTTATCTTTCCATTTCTTGCAGACACAATGTACCAATTGCTGGATTGTACTTTATGGTAGCTGTTGTCTGACAGGATGGAAATCAGCTTAAAGTCCATTGAACACCAATGGTAAAAATCTCATGGGAATCACACAAATGTCTTTTTTTCCCCCCTTTTCCTGATTATATAAAAATATTGCCAAAGAAAACTTCAGCTGAAAAATACAACGGATGAAATTTGAAGTGGCCTGTGGGAATACTGGAGAGCATGCAACTTCTTCAGAAATTCTTGTATCAAATAAATGTAAGAAACCACTTAGTGCACATCAAAAAAAATCTGGACAGTTTTAATGTCAAGTAAGCTAAATTTAAAAAAAAAAAATCTCTTTCTGAAACTGTTTCTGGAGATATGGAGAGCTAAGGAGTGTACTGAACTGCTTTTGTGCAAAGAAGTTGCCAGTGCATATAAATGTTTCTCCTTTGTTGCCCTGTAACTTTGAAACTCCATCTTTTCCCACTTCTTCAGTTTATAAATCACCAACACTTTAACCCTCAACAAGAGCTATAAAAAAGCTATTTTCTTTTCCTTCTCTGTGATAAGCATAAGTGTGATTGATGAATGTGAGAAGACAGCAGTTGTTATACTGATATGACATTTTAGGCCTCTGGTATAAGGATGATACTTACAAAATATGTTTGGTTTGATATGCCATTAAAATCTGTCCTGTCAGAGTACCACAGGACTGAGCTTTGTGCTTAGCATTGAGCAAATTTTTACAAAGATGGAGTACAGTATGGATAACATTTCCAGCTATGCATGTGTCTGCTAGATATCATCTCTTTTTTTTTTTTTTTTTCTTTTTTCTTTTCCACATCAGACTGAGTAATTAACATCAAGACCATGCTGGCTATTGCCTTCCATTACAGAAAGTCATGGTAAGGGCTTCTCTTAGATATCACATTTTACAGAGCAACTTCTGCCCTCCTCCCTATGTATGACAGGACCATCCCAATGATGGAAGATTGATTCAGTTTTTAAGATGAAAGATGGTCTGGCTATATCTATAGCAGTAAATTAAAGAGAGCTGGAGAACATTGCTGGGCTGTGACTGCACAGACTGCGAAATTGCTCAAGCAAGTTCTTGCAGGCTTTTCGTCCTTGCTTGCTCGTGTTCCCTTAAATAGCTCTTGAGCTAGATTTGGGAGCACAATCCTGCCAAGGACCTCGCTCAGGAAGCACTTTCCATGCAGACCCACTGTCTGCAGGTTGAGAATTTATTGGCACAGTAAAATCTAGACTTTCTCTTCAGTCAACCTCAGTGCTGCTATGCTTGAAAAAGTAAATATAAAAGGGGCCCAGGGGTTGTTTTTGGAGTTACAATAAAACAGTCTTCAGTAGCCTTAACATGTGAGGTCATCCTTTTCTTGTGACCTCTTTGATTAAAGTAAAAGTATTGTGTAACATCAATATTTGGCAAAAAAAAAAAAAACAAACCACAAAAAACTAAACACCTGCCATGCATCTAATTTTCTTAGTGATGCACAGTTAAAGAATTTCTTTAAAGATGACTTGGATTTATTTTTCATCCTATCCATGTATCATTTCATTTGTTTGTTTGTCTTTTTCTATGAAGATTTTAATTTCTTCACCTAGGTAGGATTGGTTAAAGACCTCTAGAGTTTGCTTACTCAGGATGTCTGGGGGTCTGGGGTGATGAA
>VWYK01080625.1:0-21084 GCA_013399775.1 Semnornis frantzii | reverse complement strand
AAAAAAAAAAAAGGAAACAACCCTCCCCCCACAAAAATAAACCGACAAAAAACAACCTCCCAAACCCTAAACTCAAAATGTAACAGTGCAAATATAACCAAAAGGCAGTCAGTATTTGGAGAGAGCACGAGCACGTATCCAAATTCCCTTAACATTTCCTTTAATTTAGCTCATTTGTACCTTTTTTTTTCTTTTTGTTTTGGTTTGGCTTTTTTTTTTTTTTGTTTTTTTTTTGTTTTGTTGCTAATATATTGTATGTAGAAAAGGTGGAGACAAAAATAGTTTTCTCAGCTATGAAAAAGAAAAAAAAAAAAAACCAAAACCCAAAAGAACAAAATGAAGTTATTACAGGCACATTAACTGTTTCATTCTAGAAACACCTCTTGTTTCCCAGGTCGGACATTCAGCAGCTGCATCTGAGAACATTCTTGGACCTCTCTCGTGGGTGGCAGAGACAGCTGGCAGGCGACCTGGCCGAGGCGAGTCGGAGCCCTGCTCTTCCTGTATGGATTTAGGCTGGCTCGCCTCCCTGGCTGAGGGTCTCTGCCCATGGCTCCTTGCTTCCACTCTCCTCCAAGGAAGTCAGGTCTCCGGTGGACTGCGACTGTGAGGCAGTAGGGGAATGTGAAGCCCATCGCGACGGCGGGCGACGGTTCGCTGGTCTCTCTGGCCGGGAGAAGCAGGGTTGGAGGGATGGGGCTAGTGCAGAACAAGGTAGTTCCTTGGCAGCCAAGAAAGCAAAACAGTGGTTAGTGACTTGCATTAGAGGCTGGTTGGGTGCACAGAGTTAAAAAAGAAATAAATTCAAGCTAAAGCTAAGCCTGGAGAAGAGGAGGCTCTAGGGAGACATTATGGTGGCCTTCCAGTACTTAAAGGGGCCTTGAAGAAAGACAGACAATCTTTTGAGCAGGGCTTGTTGTGACAGGACAAGGGCTGGTGGGTTTAAACTAAAAGAGGCAGATTTAGGCTAGAAATTAGGAAGACATTTTTGACACTGAGGGTGGTGAAACACTGGTCCAGAGAGGTGGTTAGAAGCCACATCCCGGGAACCATTCCAGGTCAGGTTGAATAGAGCTCTGCACAACCTGATCTAGTTGTAGATGTCCCTGCTGACTGCAGAGGGGTTGGACTAGAAGACCTTTAGCAGTCCCTTCCAATCCAAACTACTGTATGATTCTATGATATGCCATGGAACAAAAGCCACAGACAGGGTAGGGTAGGCCTGTGGAAGCACTGGTGAGGGACACATACTGCTGAGGGGTAATTTTATACAGCCTACCAGCTGTATTTAAAGTCCTATTTGATCCTTTAAGGTTCACAACCCTGAAATAAAAGCTTGATTGTATCTTAAAGCAACTCCAAGGTGCAGCAGACCTGGGGATGGGCACAGCATGACTGCTGGTGCTGCAAAAGCCAACATCTAGAGCAACAGCAATTTAGCAATGCTCAGATCAAGCCAGCTCTGACAGCAAGAACAAGACAGCAAGAACATGAGCAATCTGGCTGTCTGTGGGCTCCAGGTATCTGCAGGTATGTCCATGATTTATGGTACAGGTAAGGAGGGAATGAAAGGAAAATGTCTGGGATGAGAAGGATTAGCTGAGAAAATTCCAGCTGCTTATCAGGACGATTCTCCTTGTGCTAGAAAGGGAAGAGCTGTGAAGCACATAGACATGACAGCTCAGGAAAATCTACTATTCATCATAGTAAGTGCAAAGAAGAAAAACAAAGGCCAGGCTTAGCATCTGCAAGTGGGGTGCAAATCAACCACTGACTCATTCTGTCTTCTTCAGAGTCCAAGCTGACATGAAAGTAACAATTCTCAGCAGCAAAATAACGACTACAGGACTAGTTGTGACCTCCATCTGGATAGATGAGGCTTACTTACAGATCTCATCTTCTGGACCCATCACTCCTCACTGCCAGCTGCTGAAGCCTGAGTTACAGGATTCAGTGGCACTGTACATTAAAGATGACATGCACAGAAATGGGAAAAAAAAACCTGGAATTTTATTCCTCTACCAACTTAGCCTGCCCTTGCAATTAGAAACAACCTGCAGATGTGATTTCTCACCCTGGCACCATTTTGGTAATTGCTTCTAATATTGATTGGACTTTGCTCAGAGCCCAGCTGGGCTTTTCCATCTTGCTCCAAACACTCCTTACATCAAGGTGAGCAATTGAAGGAGCAAGTTGGCCTTGTAGCATCAAAGCCAAACTTTTGAATTTCACTGAAGGCTTTGGAATTTAGAAAAGCAAATCAGGAGTTTGTCAACCTAGAGGTATGTGCATGTTGGAGAGGAGAGTGCAGTATGAACCAGTCTCAAAATCAGGGAGCAAACTGGTGATGACAGAAATGACAGAATGCAAAGGAAAAGCTGTGGCACAGCAAAGCACAGACAAAGTGAGGCAGAAGCAGGACAACACCACAGGAAGGACAGGATTCAGCACACCATTTCATATGGAGCAGGAGTGTGACTAGGGGTGGAGGATACTGGAGTGGGTAACATGATGTGACTGGCAGTGAACAAACAAGGTGATGTGCCACTTCTCCATGGCAGTGGGAGGACCAATCATGAATGTTACATGAGAATTCGGACGACACAGAGCTGAGGCAGGGGAAATGGAGCTCGTGGAGGTGTGTGTTTTGGAGAGAGTTCATTGTCAGACTTGGAGAAGTCTCTGTGACAGGTGAACGTTGATGTCTTTGGGATCAACAAGCAGCTGGTTGTGGAGTCTCCTCTGAAGACTTTCAAAACCTGCCTGGATGCATTTATTGTGCAACCTGATCTAGGAGTACAGGTTGCCCAGGGAGGTGGTGAAAGCCCCATGCCTGGAAGTTTTTAAGGCCAGGCTGGATGTGGCTCTGAGCAACCTGATCTAGTGTGAGGTGTCCCTGCCCATGGCAGGGGGGTTGGAACTGGATGATCCTTGGGGGCCCTTCCAACCCTGACAATTCTGTGAGTACCTGTGCTAGCAAGGGGGTTGGAGTAGATGATCTCCAGAGGCCTCTTCCAACCCCTGCCATTCTCTGGTTCTTGCAAGGGGTTGGACTAGACAATCTCCAGAGGCCACTTCCAACCCTTGCCAGTCTCTGATTCTCCTCTGATTCTGTGATTCTATGCTCAGGGAGGCTGTGGAGTCTGGGCCAGCACTGCTGCCTTTTTGCATCACCAGCCCCATCTCTGCACCAGAAACTTCACAACAACAACAACCCTCTTTAAAACAACAGTAAGGCTGAAATATGAAGTGCTGCTAACGAAGATCGACTCGGTGTCCTTACTTCACCCCCTGCCTGAGGCAACATATGGTCTGTGAAAGCTGCCACTAGGCTCAGATTTGGCAATGGAAATCCGTGTGACCAGCAGTGCTCACAGGCAGAGCAGCACAGTGAATTAGAGGCTCTGAGAGGAGATTTGTGAGGCTTTTTTGTCTTAGCCTCTTTCCAAACAGCAGCTTAAATTGATATCTCCATAGCCCTGCTTGCTTCTGGCTGCTTTATCTGAGTTTCATAGCAGTAAACAAGAGGTGGCATGGTGAAAACTAAACTCATTTCCACTGCTGCCTCTCAGTTCAAAAGCCTCTCTCCAGCATGCCCGCAGATGTTGGTCAGCTTTTACTGCACGGCAGGGCTAAGCTCATCTTATCTGGGCTGCACACAAGGCTGTGCTGGTGAGGGATGCTGCTCCAGGGCCAACAAGTGACTGGTAGAGTATTTCATAACATGCTGGCTGCTCATGCCATGGGCATGGCTTAGTAGTCATGGTGTTGGGTTGGTGGTTAGATCCTTAAAGGTCTTTCCCAACCTTAAGGATTCGGTGATTCTATGACCTGCAATGTGGCTTCCTGGATGTGTGCTAAGGAAATTCAGCCATGATGAGGAAACTGTCTGGAAGAGTTCCTTAAATTCCCTGCTTGTTTACCACATGTAGCTGTCACAGATAGAAATGTCTTTGAAAAAAAAAAATATCCTCTGGATAATTTAGTCTGGGGGTTGCTTGGAAGTGAGAGTGGAGAGGCAGCACTTCTTAGCCCAGACACTGAAAATGGGAAAAATGATTTCAGCCTCAATTTCAGACTCTTTCCTAAGCCAGGCTGTCAGCCATCGTGGCTATGCCTGTGTTGATCAATCAATCATGTTTTTTTGGCTCTGAGGTGGAATAGATGATCACAGCTCACATCTGCACAGCTTCCATGATCAAAACTGGGCTGGGAACAGCTTCACGAACTAAAGTGGTCATCAGGAACCCTTCCAGCCCTCTTCATGGCTAGAGGGAATGCAGCCTGGGGCAGCTTGAAGCCCTGTGTTTGTCCAAAAAAAACCCCTCCTATATTTATCATGAACTTGAATCCAGAATTTTTGCTTTTACTCTTATGCTGGGCTTATATTTTCCCAGCTTGGTCAGGTTTAACAAAACCAAGTCTGACTGAAGTGCGACCTCTCCATAGCCCATGCTCCTGCAGGAGGTGGCAGATGGGCTCCTATCCTGAGGGCTTTCTGGTTGTCACATAGAAAGGAGCCCACAGAGATGCTGGCTGTGTATTGACACCTCTGGAGCTGTGGACATTTAGATTCTCACATGTTCAAACACAATTGCTTTTGGAAAGTTCTGGAAACAAGGTAGAAAGGACTTACAGCAGTGAGGCAGGCAGGGTTAGAGTCCCCAGGGGGTAGTTAATAAGACAGTTTGGTTCTGGACAGAACAGACAGAAAAGAAAAAGAAAGCAAGTAGGTTGGAAAGAAGTGTTTTAATCAATTATTATTTTAAGTGAAGATTTTAATGTCTCAGGAAGGAGTCCTCCAGAGGTTATTACCCATTCAGATCATGTTACCACTGCTAGCACAGGGAAACTAATAACCAAAAAAAAAAAAAGATAAGCCACCAGCAGAAAAAGATATAGAAAGGAAGGAAGCAAACAAACCAACCTTTTACAATCTTAGCACAGTGGAAACAGCATTAAACAAACCAAACATTACTACTCAGGAGAGAAATCATCTCTCATCCTTTGCCTACCTTGAGCAGAGCTAGGGATAAACCATGTTACTGTGAAAGAGGAATAAAGCTGCATTTCCCCCCCCACTTTGTTTGATTTCAAGGGAGAATTTCTGCTTTGGAAATCATTAACAGGAGAAAAATGACCAATATTTTGTGTTATGTTGCTCAGGTTGCACAAAAGCTCTTTGCCTCAGCCTTCTCCCTTGTTCCCATTTAGCACTGATGCTGGATGGGAGATTCAGACTAAAGTCTGGAGAAGGGAAGGCTCCAGAGAGACCTGGACCAGGGAGAGCCTTCCAGTACTTAAAGGGGGAAAAGATGGGGACAATCTTTTTAGCAGAGCCTGTTGTGACAGAAGAAGAGGTGATGACTTTGAAAAAGGGGAGATTTAGACTAGATGGAAGGAAGAAATTGTTTAGAACAAAGGTGACTTGAGCAGGTCACCCAAAGAGGTGGTAGATGCCCCATCCCTGGAACCACTCCAGGCCAGGTTGGGCTGGGCTCTGAGCAGCCTGATTTAGTTGAAGATGTCTCTGCTGGCTGCAGGGGGTAGTGGACTAGATGACCTCTAAAGATCCCTTCCATCCCAAACCATTCTGTGATTTTATGATTCAACAAAAGCCGTTCAATTCTGACAAACCCATCCCTTCTGGTTAGCATTCCCTCTCTGATGCTGACCTGTTCAGCACCAGCTACCCTTTCCTCCTTGGGTCTGTTGTAGATAGTCCTTTCCCACTGCTGTCCTGATGAGCCTGACCCTCAGCCTAGGTCTGTTGTGCAAACTCTCTGATTTACTCTGTTGCTAGTTACAGAAGAGAAATGTTCATACAGCTCTTATGCTGCTAGCTAGATAATGCTAATCTGCATTTTTAATAGGAATAGTTACAAATCCTATGATAAGCAAGTAAGATAGTGGCTCAATGAACCAGCATGTACTAGGCTACACTTGAATTTGCTTGTAAGCAGCTCTGGGCAAGTTAGAAATCACAAAGTTATTAGTACTCTGTATGCAAATATGCTCACCTCCCCCACATACACATGTATGTAAATATGTGTGTGTGTATATATATATGAAGCAGACTTCATATCTGCAATAGGAACATAAACTACAAAACTCAACCAATCAAAAGCTCCAAAGAAATGAAAACCACCAAGAGGTGCTTCAAGCAAGCCAACAAGTCACTAATCCACCCTGCCATGAGTGCAGAAACAAGAAGGCATTCGGTGGTAAGAACATCACTTGTCCTGGGCAAGAAAGCAACAGATGAAGGGGAAGCAGAATGGGGACCTGCAGGAGGGTTCCAGGGACAGCCCCAAGCACAACCTGCTTCCTCCAAGAGCATCATCACTGAGCTGCTGTCCCTGCCTTTGTGCCAAGTGTGCTAAGTGGAACTTGTGTGGTCAGCGCAAGTCATAAACAACCCAAGGCACCTACAGAGCCTCAGCTTATTTGTGGTTCTGTTTTCAGCAGCTAATCCAACCTGTGTGAAACACATCTTGTAGAGCACCACCTCACCCAGGACAAGCTAAGCTCATTGTGTGAACAGCCACAACCTTCCTTTTCAAAGCGCATGACAGGACCACCCAGAGATCATAATGACCACAATGGTCATAACAACTCAGTAAGAGCTGCAAGGGAAACCCAAATCTTAGCTCTAAGGCTCAGAACTCAAAAAACTAGGCAAAAAACACTAAGATTTCACACAGAGGAGCAACTTTCTGCCAGGATGATGGTCAGTGAGCTTTTGCTAAACAGCACTGACCCAAATCTCTCTGTGCATCAAACTCAGGGCCCAACACTGGTTGATTTTGCCAACAGCAGTTTGTGGTGGTGTGGGATGACATCCAGTGATGCAAGATGACATCCCTTTGCTGCTACCTGAAATCTGCTGAGGCATTTAAAAGATGCAGGAGGAAATAAAGAGCTTCCAGGGATGCCCTGAAGGCAAAGATGAGTGGAACCTGTCAGAGTACAACACACTTTCTAGTAAGGACTGATAGGTTATCCCCAGTATTTCAAACTAAGGACAAAAATAGCTAGAAAAAGTCAGATAAATGAGGATGCTTCCCCACTTTCATCCACTCTGGGCTTTGTGCATAAAGCCCATTTTCATTGTGTTATTTAGAATGCCCAAGTGGTTTCTTTGTCAAGTGTACAAACTTCTCTGCTTATATCTGTTTAGAATGCAAAGAGCAAATACACCCTTAGCTTTACATCCTCTGAGCAGCATCTACCACAGAGGAACAGATTGTCCATTGAGAACCACCTCCCTAGAGCAAGGCAAACTACAGACCAAAAGTCTCAGCTCCTAGGTCCCCACAAATCCTCCAGGCCAAACATTGAGTTAAAATAGGGGTTGAACCATCCCTTGAGGATATCTGAGGCAGAAGTGGTAAAAGCCAGCCCAGTGAGGACAAGGTGGGATGTCTTGAGGCAAGGAGGATGCTGCCCTGTGGCCTGGGCCTGTCAAAACATCAGGATGGTAAAGGGCAGCAGGGGGAGGAGAGGATAATGTGCTCCTGCCCCTGCCATGGGGAGCAGCACTGACCAGCAACACTGGGCATAGTCCATAATAATATTGCTGGCCAAAATTCAGCTTCTCCAGGCCTCCTCAGGGCAATGCCCTCATGTGCACAAAGGTTCAGCAGAAAGAGGAGGCTGAGACAACAGCAACTGGAAGCCTCATTGATCATCACACCCTTGTGCTTATTGAGTGCTTGAGCACATTGCTGTACCCGGGGCTGACCCCCAATACTTGCTGAGACAGATGATGACTGTTGACAGCAAAATATCAACAGTGAGATCTTGAACCCCAGGGAGATATGTGCTTACCCTAGCTGACTACATTTTTTTGCTTCTCATTCTTATTTTTGTGAGGCAGCAACAGTCAGTACCAATCATCATTCCATTTAATCACATTCACAGACCCAAGCCAAACTTTAACCAGACACATCCAGAGAAGTCAACCTAGAGACCCTGAAGTGCTGCTTCAGGGTATTGTAGAGACTACTTTTCACATAAACTTGTTAACACCCCTGTCCACCTTTCCATCCATCATAAAAGAGGAAATTTACTCAACCCTGAAATCCCTAGAGCATGTGTAACATGTGGTGTGTGTTGTGACAGAACCCCCTCATCCCAGTCATTCAGGGGACAACCATTTTTATCCTGTAAGGGCATCTTTATCCTGTAAAGGATAAAGCTCTTCTGATGCTTTCAAGCCCGATAAGCTGTCAGGATAGAAACTCAATCCTTTAATGAGTTCTTCAGTGACTAATCCAGTCATTTCCTGACTGGGACTCGCCGGTGGTACCATGACAGGACTAGGATGGTCACTGGAAATACTCAGTAGGGCTGCAAGAGACCTCGTAACGCATTTGTTCAGAGAAGGGTGCATTTAGCTATAGGGGGAAGAACAAACAAACTCGTTACCTCTATGGACCCTGGATCTACTTTGACAATTTCTCCTGTGCTGTTGTCATTGCTAAGATTTGGTGGGCTGTGTGAAGGTAGCCTCCTCTCTTCCTTTAAGGCATGCTCCAAAAGTTTCTTATTCAAGATCCTGGCAGCGTTTTCTGTGAGCGTGTACCCTGGAGGAGCAGATAAGTCCTGCCTGATGCTTGTCACCTCAGTCCCTTCTTCCTTTTGGGCCTCCGTCCCCAAGCGGAGGGGACTGGGTGATCTGCCACGGGCATTTGCACAGGGCTCCTGCAAGGGGCTCAGTTCTGGTCTGGGTTCTGCTGACCTGGAACGGCTGCCAGACCTGGGACACTTTTGGAAGGTGTCGTGAAAGACAGGGCTAGGGCTATGGTCGATGATGTTGAACAAGCTGGAGAGGCCATCATTGATGGTGGTGTGGACAGGGCTCTCCCTTGTAGTAGTTGACCTAGCCCAAGCAGACTCACTGAATCCTTTCTGAGGCGTGCCGGGCAGAGGCCTGCTATTCGGCTGCTCGGATTTGGGAAGGGCTTTCCTCTGCAGCTTGGGAGAGCCGTATTTGGGGGAGCAGCAGGTGCGCTCAAACTTAGCCTGCACCTTCTCGATGACCGGCGTCACCTGCCTGCTCCTCAGGCTTCGGGATGGCGACGAGACGGGCGTGGAGCCCCCCTTGGGCGTCAGACACTTGTGAGGGCTGCTGGTGATACTGCGCAGGGTTTCCGTCTGCAGGCCGACGCTGATGGTCTGGGTGGTCTGCGTCCCCGTGGTTCTCATCCCGTTGGTCTGACAGGCGCTGTCCTTGAACTGAGGCTCCGCGGAGTTGGAGCGTATGGCGTTGCGGACAGAGAACGCCACCTCCTTCATGTCATCACTCATGTTTTTGGACATCTCCAAGCTGTGCAAGGGTGAGGCGAAGCCTACCGTAGTGCAAATGGGATGCTCGATGGGGTGAAGACCGCCCTCCAGAAAATCCTTGTGATGCTTGCCCAGGTCACACGACCACCTCCCAAACATATCCGAGGAAGCACCTTTTGTCTCAGCACCATTCCCCATGGTTTTGGTCATGGAAAACAGGAAATCCGGCTCCACTTGGCCCTTCCCTTCACTGCCACCTAGCACCGAGTTATCAAACCTACGGACAAGCGGGGGGCTGTGGAAGACCCGAACTCCCATTTTCTCCGTTACGCTATGACTCCTCGTCGGCTGCTTCTGGCAGTGCTCCGGGCTGGTCATGGTGTTAGTCGTCATGGTGACACTGGTGGTGAGGTACCACGAAGATGCCTGAAAGGGATCTGAAGGAGGCTCGTTGCCAGCTTTCCCCATCTCTGTCCTTTCCACCCAGCCTTCTGCAGGCTTCTCGGTGGCCCCATTGTGGTTCCTTGTGTTACTGTAATCCCAGTTTTTGTTGAACTCCTCGATGTATTTCAGGTCGTCAGGAGACAGGGGAGGGGTAATGTCATCTTTGCTGCTGGATAAAGGCAAGTTTTTTTCTGGTAGAAATGGAGAAATATCCATCAGGCGCTGAAATTCCGACATGGAGGAAACAGACATCGCCCTGGAGAGGGGAACACAAATTAGTCACCACATGGGCTTGGAAACTCTTCTTTTCAGCAGCAAACTAACTCAGGAAACCCAGCTTTCACTACCTGCTTATATAAATAAATATATAAACCCACTTCAGTCCTCTCTTTGGTTAAAGTTCCCTTTTGCTACAGAATCTGGTTTGAAGGGACCTCAAGGACCATCTCGTCCAATCCTTGGGAGTAACCTTTAAACCAGCTGTGCAATGCAGGTATTCCTGATGTGTTATTAAAAGCACCACATGGTTTATTTATGGCTCTTAATTTACTGCTCTCACATGGATTACTGCTTGGAAAATGTCTGAAATACAGAGTTGCAGGGTGCATCTCAGACATACTTCATTCACAGGAAGAGTTCTTGCGACAACCCAAGCAGGACTCTTGGCTTTCCTTTATTCCACTAGATGGTACAAGCAACAGGCATCCAACTGAGTTGTCCTGCTGCTCCATTTCAAGTAGAAATCATACAAAAAAAGAAGCTTTCTGAAGAAGACTACTTAAACATGCAAGTGTTCAGTTATCAGGGGAGACCTTCTCGCTCTACAATTACCTGAAAGGAGGCTGTAGAAAAGTGGGAGCTGCTCTCACCTTCTAAGTGATAGTACAAGAGAAAATAGCCTCCAGTTGCACCAGAGAAGACTTATGTTGCACATGAGGAACAATTTTGTTCTTGAAAGGGTTGTCAAGGCCTGGAACAGGCTGTTCAGGACCATATAATCTAGCGCAGGTCACACAGGAACGCATCCAGGTGGGTCTTGAAAGTCTCCAAAGAAGGAGACTCCACAACCTCTCTGGGCAGCCTGCTTAGCGGTGGACTTGGCAGTGTGGAATTAAAAGGTGGATTTGATGATCCACCTTTGATGGAATTCTTTTCCAACCCAAAGGATTCTATGATTGTATGTCAGGTCCTCAGCACCAGCTGTTCTCCACCACACGTTGGAATCTACAGGTCTGAACCACTTGATAGAGCAGGCAAAGCCTTCAGTGTAAGCTGCAGCTTCATGCCCTTTCATAAGGGTCAACCTTTGTGCACCACAGCTGAACACAGCCCACATCCATCAGAGCAGAACAGAAGAATACTGAGACAAAATAATCCCTGGATAAATCCTCTGGTTCATAGGTGGCTTAGGAGGAACCAGGGCTATGCCATGGGTCTGTGGCTTGGACTCCAGAGATCCCTGTAAGTTTTACTCACCTCTGAAGGTTTCCTTTGTGTGTTTCTTCCTCCTGAAGAAAAAGAGAAACAAAAAAGAGAAGTTACCTCTGAGCACGTTGGTGACATTAGCTTGCGGTCATATTGTCATTAGCTGCACCAGGTGTGTTTACCTCTTTAAAAGGGCTGATACTCCCTCTGGAAGAACCTTAAATCCCTTTGTACACAGCCAGCAGAATGGGCAGTCCCAACCAGGACAACAACTGCACAGGGCAACCTGACATGTCAAATCTACAACAGCTCAGAACTTTCATAGTCCTGTGCAATCACAACTGGAAGCTGCCGATGGACTTTTTTCCCATGTGTTTGTCCGTGTGTACAATATCTTGGCTTGGATCACACAGCTGTGGGTGAGTCTGTTCTGTGGTGACAACCTGCCTTATGTCAGAGACCTGCCTGTGCTGAAATTAGAGAATCACAAAATCACGGAACTGTTTTGGTTGGAGCCAACCATTAACCCTGCCAGCTCCCCCACTAAACCATGTTCCTTGGCACCACATCTACACACCTTCTAAATCCCTCCAGGGATGGGGACTCCACCAGTTCTCTGGGCAGCCTCTTCCAGGCCTTGACAACCGTTCAGGAAAGAAATTGCTCTCAGCATCCAACTAAACCTCCCCTGGTGCAACTCGAGGCCATTTCCTCTTGTCCTATCACTTGTTCCTTGGGAGAAGAGACCAACCCCCACCCCACTACAACCTCCTTTCAGGTAGTTGTAGTGAGTGAGAAGGTCCTTTGACATAAGAGTGCATTATGTATTCTCTAGGAACCAATGAATGGCCCAGCTGAAGCTCATTAAACTTGCTATAGGAAATCTGTGTGTAGATCATTACTTGTTCCATGAGGACAGCACCTACAGCTTGCTAACAGCATTAAGATGTTGTTCTGGTGATTATTTCCCTCTGACAATTACCGTAATGAGTTGTTTTTTTAATAGATACTTCTGAGGCAATTGCTTTAAAGTTCTTTTCCAACTGTTTGCTTCTATTTCTAATAAATTACAGGGAATACAAAATCTAATCAGGAAAATAGAGTATTAGTAGCTATTAATTTTGTTTGGCCTCAAAATCAAGGGCATGACTAACACAGAAGTGGATTTCCAGTTGTGACTATGCAAAAGCTCCTAACTCAGCAAATACCTTTCTGGCATTTTTCCAGAGTCAGGGTTAAAACCTGGAGTAAATTGATCCTCCTTGCATTCACTCTGGTGTAAGTCTGGAATAATGTTGGTGGCTTTGGTGGAGTTACTGCAGAGAAAATCTGATCTAACTGAATGAAGCATTAGGTTGAAGGTTGGATTCTAGACCCTTCAGCAATTTTGCTGCCCCTCATTGGAAGTGCTGGAGCATTCCCAAGAATTGCAACAAAGCTGGTGAAGGATCTCCTGAGGAGCTGGGGCTGCTCAGTCTGGAGAACAGAGGAGGCTGAGGGGAGGAGACCTCCTCTCTCTCTACAACTGCCTGAAAGGAGATTGGAGTCAGATGGGCATCAGTCTCTTCTGCCAAGTAATAAACAGCAGGACAAGAGGAAACAGCCTTGAACTGCACCAAGAGAGTTTTAGTTTGGACATTAGGAAAAATTAATTCCCCAAAAGGGTTGTCAAGCCTTGGAAGAGGCTGCCCAGTGCAGTGGTAGATTCCCCACCTCTGGAGGGATTTAAAAGCCATGTAGATGTGCTGCTGAGTGACATGGTGTTGTGGTGGACTTGGCAGTGCTGGATTAATGGTTGGATTTGATTATCTCAAAGGTCTTTTCCAATCAAACCAATTCCATAACTCTCTGATTCCATGATTAACTTCTACTGTTGTTAGTACCACAAAGAAGACACAGTGGAGAGTAACTGTCAGCAGGTTGCAGCATCCTCAGATCAAGCTATTCATTAAACTCCAATCAGTTCTGCTTGAGCAAACCCTCTGTGGGGAAGTGGCTCTGCCCAGGTTTCACTAAATCATGCTTTGAAGGACAGAAGCTATCAAGTACCACCAAGGACCAAATGGACCAAATTCTGCTGCCAACACACTTGTTGATGATGGCAATATCTGAAAACCAGAGAAGATAAGAGATATCTCCCTTCTGAAACATCAGGTTGAGCTCGAAGGGAAGATGACAGCAATCAAAACATAGAACCTGTCACTGGTACTAATCTTCCTCACTGAGCACTTAGACCAGTATGAAACAAACATTAAGAAATAATAAAGATGGGACCTGCAGTGCCAGCCATACAGTTGTGGGAGGAAAACTGGAACACAGGATGCTCACAGTTCTTCCCCCTCTTAATCTTTTTTGTCTTCTTCTTCTTGAAGAATCCTTTAGGTGAGTAACAACATAGTATGTCTCAAAGAGATGCTTGGGTCAAACTTTCACAAGCATCCACATTCCAGGCAAGTCAGAACCTGGTCCTGTAAGGAGCTTGAGAGCCAACACATTGACAAACTTTTTTTCCCAGAGTGGTCAGACTCTCAAGCCTGAGCACACAAACACATCTTCTGGAGAAAAGGCAGCTGAGAGGAGACCTTCTGACTCTACAGCTACCTGAAAGGAGGTTGTAGTGAGGTGGGGGTCATGGAACCATAGAATCGTAGGATGGTAGGAGTTGGGAAGGACCTCTGAATATCATTGAGTCCAACCTCACCCTGTCAAAGCAGGACCACCTAAGGCAGGTCACACCAGAATGCATCCAGACAGGTCTTGAATGTCTCTAGAAAAAAGAGACTCCACAATCTCTCTGGGCGGCCTGTTCCAGTGCTACATCACCCTTACAGTAAAGAAGTTCCTCCTCGCGTGACCCCCCCTGAGGTGGGATTTGCTGTGTTCCAGTTTGTATCCACTCCCCCTGTCCTGTCACAGCATACCATCTCTTCTCCATAGTAACAAGTGATAGGACAAGAGGAAATGGCCTCGAGTTGCACCAGGGAAAGTTTGGGTTGGATATTTGAAGAAACTTCTTCACTGAAAGGGTTCTCAAGGCCTGGAACAGACTCCTGAGGAAGGTGGTTGAATCCTCATCCCTGAGGTGTTCAAAAGACACAGAGATTGGTGCTGAAGGACATGTTTTAGCATCAGACTTGGTAGAGGTAGGTAATGATTGGACTTGATGGTCTTACAGGTTCTTTTCCAACAGAAATAATTCCAAGATTCGATGATCTTTTACTGTAAGATGTTTGCTGTAATGTGTATGTTCAGTAGCATCTCCCTCCCCAGAGCACAAGTTGAGTGTCTAAGCCACGTGCACAAGCCTGGGGTGGTGCAGATTTTAGCAGGACACAGCCTACATTAGGAACTTCTTCACCATGAGGGTGGTGAGACACTGGAAGGGGGTGCCCGGGGAGGTAGTGGAAGCCCTATCCCTGGAGATTTCNGGCAACAACAATGAAAGAATCATAAGTTCCTGCTTTCTGCAGGAGGGTTTGGACTAGGTGACCTTTAAAGGTCCCTTCCAACCCAAACCATTCTATGATTCCTTGAAGTGCCTCTCTACAGCACTTACTGCTGCACTAAGAAAATACAGCCCATCCTTTCACACACACATCTACTACCAACTGGAAGGGACTGAAGACCTTCTAAACCAATATTCTCTGCCACATACAGCCTTGGCAGAGAGGCTGGACTCGACCTCTGGTGGTGCCTTCCAACCTCTAAGGTTCTGTGATCATCCATAACAAAGATGATCATGAGTCGAGGCAATCTTTGGGACTTTTAGGTTGGCTCCCAGCTTCTTGTGTGACTGACTCTGGCCAAAACAGGAATGAAATCTGGCCACAGCAAAATTTGCTGAGAACAGTGCCTGTGACCCAATATCCCACCTCCTGCAGCAGTGATGTTGCTCCAGTTCTGCCACAGGAGACAACACAACAGTTTGATAAAGAAGAGCTCATACCTCTGCTATTCCGGTGAGGAATTTCTCCCGCTCCAGCTGCCGGGAGTGGTGCTCATCAGACTCATCAGGGGAATCCAGAGACAGCGACTCCAGGAAGAGGTTCTCCGTGGCACTGCAGCGATCGCTCTCCTTCAGCTTGGACAGTGACCTGCCATCAAACTGAATGGTGTCGGAATCCGAGTAGGATCTTGAGCCCACGGCACGAGGCATGTGGAGGCTCCCCTGGGTTGCGAACGGACGATGGTTGTTCTCCTTCTGGTCACACAGAAAACCACCTCCTCTTCGTGGGCTCACTTCCTTCTGGAGCTGCAGACAAGGCAGATTAAAAGGAACAGGAGTTATGGATGCAGTGTGTGGCGCCCTGCATCCTTCTCCAGCAGCCAGAAGCCATGAGATCACCACCTGGCTCCAGGGATGCCAGCTTTGCTTTACTGGTCCTACCACAAAGCAGGATGTCTCGAGGACTTTGGTGTTACTACTCACGGGACTTTGAGTTATAGGGTGGGTGGGGCTCTGGAACAGGCTGCCCAGGGAGGTTGTGGATGTCTCTTCCCCAGGGGTGTTCAAGGCTGGGCTGGATGAGGCCTTTAGCAGCCAAGTCTAGTTGAGAGGTGTCCCTGCCTATGGTGGGGAGGTTGGAGTAGATGACCTCTAAGGCCCCTTCTGACCTGAGCCATTCTATGATTCTATGATGTACAGCTTTGTTTGTTTACATATATATGGATATGTAGTATATATGGATGCCTCGAGGACTTCAGTGTTACTACTCACAGGATTTTGAGTGATAGGGTGGTGGGGCTCTGGAGCAGGCTGCCCAGGGAGGTGTTCAAAACACCTGTAGTCATGGTACTTTGTGACATGGCTTAGTGGGCATGATGGTGTTGGGTTATTGGGTTGGTGGTCGGACTTGGTGACCTTAGAGGCCTTTTCCAACCGTTTTTTGGTGGGTTTAAATATTTAGGCTTCTTCTCGTGAGATTAATTATTTGGATGGGGAGGGGGGGGAAGGTTGTGGATTAAATATTTGGATTTCTTTGTGGATTTAGTTATTTGAGGGTTTGGTTTTGGTTTTTGGGTTTTTTTTTGGTGGGTTTAAATACATATATATATTTGGTGGTTTTAGTTATTTGTTTTAAATATTTGCCAGCACTCTGTGCACAAGTAGCTGTAGGAGCAGAGCAGAGGGAGATTCTCTAAGGGAAAACAAAGAGACAGTATACTTAAAATGGAAAAAAAAAAAAAGAGGCAGCTTTGAGCTTTAAGGAAAGTAGGTCAACATGTTGTTTTTCTTTTTCATATGAGAGCAATATTCCCATGCCCAGAGTAAAAGTATTTTATATGCTTTATACATTGGTGGGAGCTTCCCCCTTCCCATATGTGTATTATTCAGGAGCTGTGTGTGAAAGCAGACAGGGGAAAAACATGAGCATGAAATTTGGCACACGTGCTCCTGCTATCTCTTGCACTCTGTGTTTCAAACATACACACTGGTGTAGTCTCCTTATCCTCTATGTATTGCCATACATGGAATACACACAGAAAAGCCCTGGGGAGAAGGACTTTGGAGATATACTAATTGTTTCCATATAAAGCAGGGCATGAACTGTGATCCGAGAGGATATTCAGCTAAAAGCCTGCAAATATTTGGAAGCTTCCTGTCACACAGGGAAATGTTTGATTGCAAACAAGGATGGAGTTATGATGCTTTGCAGGCAAATAGCCAAGATTTAAATGCTCCTTCTGATCATCCTTGAAAAGGAGGCTGGGGAGAGACCTCACTCTTTGAACAACTCTTGAAAGGAGGTTGCAGGTAGGTGAGGGTTGGTCTTTTCTCCAATGGACCAAGTGATAGGACGAGAGGAAATGGCCTCAAGTTGCACCAGGGGAGGTTTAGGTTGGATATTAGGAAGTAATTACTTCACTGAAAGGGTTCTCAAACACTGGAACAGGCTCCCCAGGGGACTGGTTGAATCCCAGTCCCAGGAGGTGTTTAAAATAGGCACACAATGCTGAGGGACATGGTTTAGTACCAGACTTGGTAGGGTTAGGTAATGGTTGGACTCCATGATCTGAAAGGTCTTTCCCAACCAAAATGATTCTACGATCTACTCCTCTGAGATGAGCTGGGTATTACTTTTTTTATTTCCCCCATCTCTTGCTAGTTCTGAGTACAACTCTGCTGTACAGCAAATACATAGTTGAAGCATAGAGCTCTTGGAGTAGTAACAGAAGAAATCAGCTCTAGGACTGGTTAAGAGCTATTTTTTGGCTCTCTCAAGATGACACTAAGAGGTTATGTCAAGTTTAATGAGAACTGAAGGCTAAGTGACATTAACAGGAATTTCTCTGTTGCTTCCTTTGATGTGCCCCATTCCCAGGGACCAGAAAATGCCATTTTGAACCAGGTTAAGTCCCTCAAGCTATTGAGGATACAGTGAAGAGATTAACATTAAAAAATGCAGTTCTCAGGGCTAGCAGTATAAACATCCAAAAAGGTACCAGTGACTCTCTGTGTCCACATCTGTATGCTGGGACATTTCCTGAAGGTTATTTAATTCATGCATCAAGAATCCACAGGATGCAGTTTGGCCACTGACACTCAACAGGTAGAAACCATCTCAGTCAAGCCATGGATAGCTCAGCATCTTCACAGGGTCACAGGATGTCAAGGGTTGGAAGGGACCTCCACAGATCATCGATCCCAACTCCTGCCAGAGCAGGACCAGAGAATCTAACTCAGGTCACATAGAACATAGAACAACTCCTCTCAGATAAATGGGACATAAAAAAATACACACTGACATTGATTGATGTTTTTTAATTTAGAAGCTAAAAAATAACCTTCTGTGATCTGGAAAACCTTAGTATTGGCCCACTTCCCCACTCAGATCTCCACTTTTAGTAGGGATTTTACACCTATCTGTAGAGTACAGGATTTTCCCAAGTATTTCTCTGTGGGTTTTACAGCTATGGCTCAAACTGATGTTTAATCTTCCACTCTTCATATTTACAGCCTGGTGTCTTTCCTTTAGCTTCTTGTTGCACATGAGACACAAATAAAGACCCCTTTCCAGAAACTGCTCATGAAGTTGGGAGACCTTATTATGGCCCTCAAAGGGGCCTAAAGATGTGGATAACCTTTTTAGCACGGTCTGTTGTGACAGGAGAAAGGGTGATGGTTTTAAACTGAAACATTTAGACCAGAGAGAAGGAAGAAGTTTGTACCCTGAGGGTGGTGAAACACTGGCCCAGGTTGCCCAGAGAGCTGGTTGAAACTGCAATACTGGAAACATTCCAAATCGGGCTGGGCTGTAAGCAACCTGATCTAATTGAAGCTGCCCTTGCTCACTGCAGAAGAGGTTGGACTAGGTGACTTTTAAAGGCCCTTTCCAACCCAACCATGCTATGATACTAAGTTTCACCAGGCTGCCATCAATTTAACCTGTGAAGCTACCTGTGCTTCATTCAAGTGTAGTGCTCCCTAGAAGAGCACACTGGTGCCCTTCCATCTCTGATGTCCTGAGGACAGAATAGTGTTCAGCCCACTGAGGAGCCACAATTTGTTATTCTCACTTTTCCTGGAACGCATGACTCAGAGCTGAACAATGTTCAATCAAAAATGGAATATTAACTCCCCCTCATTAAACTTTTTATTTTCTCTGTGGCTTCCAGCTGGATAATAAATTCATTAGATATAATTTGTCTCCAAGACTAAACAGATGAAAGTATGGATAGGCATGAAAAACAAGGCATGTTCTTATTAGACTTGCAAATGCTAGCAGAGACATGGACAAAGCTCATGTGAGAAAGGTCAGGAGTGTCTTCTGAATGTTTATTATTGATAGCTGCTGATTTGTTTTCAGTCAGAGCTCTGCATGGTCAAGCACTGGAACAGGTGTCCAGGGAAATGGTGGAGTCACCATCCCTGGTGCTGTCCAAAAAATGTGTAGACATGGCATTTTGGGAAAGGGATTTAATGGACATGGTGCTGTTGGGTAAATGGTTGGGCTCAGTGATCTTAGAGATCTTTTCCAACCAAAATGATTCTGTGTTAGCCCTTGGGTTCCTTTGCTAGAGAAAAAGAATCCAGTTGAGACTAAGCAGTCAGAGCAGCTGCATCTTTAATGGCTGATTCACAGATGAAGAGATTTTTTTTTTTTGGCAGGAAGCTGTATGTCAAACCTTGAATAACCTTGTGTGTGGGACTGAGCACTTCAGCACAAAGAGGTGCACAAAAGCTTTCAAACAGAAGGAATCGATAGGACTGTGTCTGCCCAGGGTAATGGAATCGAGGCAGGAAATGGCCTTTAACCTGGAGTTGATTTCTCATAAGTGGTTTTTTACAGGGATTATGAGCATTTTCCTTCTACTCCCTTGTGCATGCAAATTGTTTTGGAGCATGAGAAACACTGATGTAGCCAAGGAAGCAAAATTGTTCCTCTGCTGCTTCTTAGCACAGTTTCTTGACCTCAGTCTGAGCGTACTAATGGTGTGATGCCTCATATGTGCAGCCAGCCGCTCCTTATCCCAAGGTGACTCCTTATCCCAAGGTGACTCCTTACCTGCTCTATCCTCCTGAGCAGCTCCTTTCTCTGACGCTCCCATTCTCGCCGCTCTCTGTCGAGCCTGTCCAGGAGCTCCACCTTTTCCCGGTTCCAGTTCTTCTCATTGTGCTGGATTTGCCAGCGGAGCTCCATCACTACGCCGTGACTCTCAGCCAGAAGTTTCTTGTGCTCCTCTCTCTCCCTTTTAAAGGCTCCCTTTACATCAGAAGTCAGGCCTGATTCTCCTGAGGTGTTCTCACTCTTCCCTTCCAGCTGGAATTGAAATAAAATATTACTAGGACATTAAACATTCTGTGATCATGGTTGAATGGCTCATGTTGGGAGAGACCTTGAAGATCATCTAGTTGCAATCCCCCTGCCACAGGCAGAGACAACTCCAGCTAGACCAGGTTGCTCAAAATGCCCATATACACAGACACCCACATGTCCCATTACTGCAACTGAGACCAAGCCAACTCTTATGAGAAAACACAGCAAGAAGATGTTCAGGTACCCCTACTGTCCTCACCTATTTATTCCAGGAGCACTCATACTGACAGATGGAATCCAGGAGGCAACTCAGGAGGCAAAGCTTTACTCAAACTTCATGAGGGGGGAGGCTTCTGGGCATCAGGGTAAAGTGAACAAACATAGCCCCCTTCCTGGCTGTCTTAGGTTTCCTGTTGCACTAAGGACCTCAGCCAGTCTTTGCTGGTGGTGGTCGTGGAGGACCTTACCTGTTGGAGGTGGCACTTCAGCTCAGTCACTTCCACCTCCCAGGCTGCCTTGTGCAGGGCGTACTGCTGCTGGAGGCCTCGGCGCTCGCGCTCCTCCTCCCGCAGCTCCGAGCGGAACTCATCCAGCAAAGCCTTCAGAGCGTTCAGCAGCTTCCGGCTCTCACTTGCCTGTCACAGCCAAGCAAACAAAAGTTGGCATTGGATGGCTTCAGCCTCCACTGCCATTGTTTTAGGAGGGAAAATGTGCCTGCAAGTCCACTGCATGGAAGAACCTGAATCACAGAAACATTCAGGTTGGAAAAGCCGCTCAGGATCACCAAGTCCAACAGATATCCCTACTCTACAAGGTGCATTCTAAACCATGTCCCCAAGCACCACATCCAAATGACTTTTAAACACATCCAGGGTCAGTGACTCAACTGCAGAGCCCCAACTCTCATAGCTTCTCCTCACAGCAGAGCTGCTGTAGCCCTCAGAGCATCTTTGTGGCCTCTTCTGGACTGGCTCCAACAGTTCCATGTCCTTCCTGTGCTGGGGCTCCAGAACTGCACACAGGACTCCAGGTGGGGTCTGAGGAGAGCAGAGTAAATGGGCAGAATCCCCTCCCTTGCCCTCGAGGTCTCTTCCAATCCCAACCATTCTATGATTCATTCTATAATCTTAGCATTTTGCAATTTTAATGATTCTATGAATCTATG
>VWYK01080624.1:0-19810 GCA_013399775.1 Semnornis frantzii | reverse complement strand
AGGCTGCCCATGGAGGTGGGGGAAGTTGCATCCCTGCAGACACTCAAGGTCAGGCTCGATGTGGCTCTGAGCCACCTGCTCTAGTTGAGGATGTCCCTGCTCCTGCAGGGGCTGAACAGGATGACCTTTGAAGGTCCCACCCAGTGCATTCCATGACTCAGTTCCATGCCATCACAAGTCCCTGCTGCCTGTGGTGCTACAGGCAGAGTCAGCACCTTTGTGGGATGCCTACAGCTCCAAGAGTGCTCCCCAGCTGGCACAGCTCCGCGGGCACCTCAGGACGCAGTGCCCCTCCTAGCAGCTCTCAGCCACCTAACTGCATGCAGGAATGTCCTGAGTAAACATCCTTCTGCTCCTCTTTGGGGCTGGCTCAGCAAAGAGCAGTCCTCAGGCTGTGTTCAGAGAAGGAATCCAAGGACATGGCCCCCGGGCAGCACTGCCAGCAAGCAGCATTCCTGGTGGCACTTCATTTGGTGGAACTAGAGGAGATGCTGAGTGTCCTCCTGCCCAGCCCACAGCCACTCACACCTCTTTGCTGTGTGGTCAGGGAGGAGCTGGCTTAGGAAACTGGCTGGGATTGAATTGCTTCTGGCATCCAAGTGCACCCACCCAGCCCAGCCTGCTGCTGGCACGGAGCAGCCTGTCCTGCCTTGCCCACGGCCCCTGCCAGCCTTTCCATCAGCTCATGTCCTGCCCGAGGGGACAAATGCAAAGCAGAACCAGGAGGGCAGCAGTAACCCTTGCAGTGCTGAGCAGCCCACGGGGACAGCTCGGGGCTCTTCCCATGAAAAGTGGCTCTGATTATTTCCCTGGATTCCCCACTGAGGACAAGCTCAGAGCCTGAAGCCTGGATCCGTGCTTGGGTTGCCACCAGACAGCCCAGGACCATTGCCCAGCCTGGCTCTGCATGGCTCTGTCCCACGGGAATGGTGGCAGCCCCTGACAGTCCTGCTGCCAGAGAGGAAGAGTGACTGATTTGTGTTTAATCTGTGATTAATCCCTCCAGCAGCTCGGCTCTGTGGGAGCTGTGGGCAGCTGCAAGCAGTGCTTAGGTGGAGATCAAAGGGAAAGCAGTGCCCCTGCCTCGGGAGGTGCCCACTGGCAGTCACAGGAGCTGTGTGCACTGTGCCAGGACAAACTCAGCCCCTGGGGCCTGCTCGTGTGAAGTGATTCTTGTTTCCACCACACAGTGGGGTTGGAAGGGACCTCTGGAGATGATCCAGTCCAAGGCACCCACAGCAGCTCACCCAGGGTCACAATGGTCAGGAGGGTTTGGAATCTCTCCAGAGGAGGAGGCTCCACAGCCTCTCTGGACAGCCTGCTCCAGGGCTCTGCACCCTCACACCAAAGAAGTTTTTCTTCTGTTCAGGTGGAAACTCTTCTGTTCCTGTTTGTGCCCTTGCCCTGTTATTGGGCACCACTGAAAAGAGTCTGGCCCCAGCAGCTCAGAGAGCCACAGGATGGCAGGGGTTGGAAGGGACCCACAGAGCTCATCCAGTCCAACCCCTGCCAGAGCAGGAGCAGACAATCCAGCTCAGGGCACACAGAACACATCCAGACAGGCCTGGAAAGGCTGCAGAGAAGGAGACTCCACAACNATTGCTGCTTGTCCTATGCCAGGCAGCAGTGAGCAGAGCCTGTCCCCCCCCTCCTGACCCCCAGCCCTCAGCTATTTAGAAACATTGATTCAATCCCCTCTCAGTCTTCTCCTCTCCAGACCAAGCAGCCCCAGGTCCCTCAGCCTCTCCTCCCCAGGCAGTGCTCAGTCCCCTCAGCATCCTCACAGCCCTCCCTTGGACCCTCTGCAGCAGGTTCCTGTCCCTCTTCACCACCTTACACTATTACCACCTTACACTCCCTCTCCTTTTGCATTCTTCAGCTCTCAGCAGCTCAGCAGGACCAGACCTGACCAGTGGCAGATGCTGCCCACCAAAAATGGCTTTGCCTGGTCAGGAGTTCAAGCCAGAATCAACAGCCAGGTGCAGGGCTGGGAGGAGAGACCCTCAAGCTGCCTTGGCTGGAATTGAAACCTTGATCCAAACCATGTGCCCAGCGCCACTTCCACCCAACCCCACAGCTTTGTGTGGGGCACAGACCACAGTGAAGCCAGCAGAGTGTGGGCTGCCCAGCGTCCCTGGGGCTGGCTCTGGTGCGGATGCTGCAGCGTGCTCCAGACTCAGCCCCACAGCACCATCTTGAGGTCCGGGCACACCAGAGAGCAGCTGCTCCTGCGGGCACAGAGCAGGCTGCACCCTGCCTCTGCCAGCAAGGCGTGAAACCAGGAGGACTTCCATCCTGAAGGTGACAAACAGCTGAAGGGGAAGCAAATAACCAGAGGCTGATCCAGCTACGTGCTTCCAGGTGTGAACCTAAGGAGCCTCACGGTCCAGTTGTCACTTTCATCCTCACCTTCCTCTCTTTCACTGCAGCTCTCACAGCTTGTGCCCCATCCAGGTCCCAGCCAGGACAGGGCTGCAGGCTGTGACCCACTGGTCCTGCAGGCACTCATGTCCTAGGAGGATCAGCTGGCTGAAGGAAGGAGCCCTTGGGCAGGCACTCCCTGGTTATCCTTTCTTTCTTTCCATTCATTCCAACCAAACCTTCGGCCCCAGCTGGAAGCAGTCACCAGGGACTGGTGAGCTTGGGGAAAGAGAAGGGAGGAGGAGGACAATGGAAATTTCCCCAGAGGGATTCGAGTTCCACTTATGCAGTTCAGCAACACAAACACAGAGAGCAAAAGGAATTGTCCAGCATATATGTCACTGGAATTCTATTACCCTGCAGCTGCCTGCCAAATGAGCCTGGAGTTATCCCCAGAAATCTAAGCACATGCAGCATTAAACTGCCTGTGGTGAGGTGAAGAGCAACAGCCAAGCTCCTAGGAGTGCTGTGTGAGAGCCCCAGAACCACAGCATGGTGGAGGGGGTCAGAAGGGACCTCTGGAGATCATTCAGTCCAAGCCCCTTGGCTAAAGCAGGGGCACCCACAGCACCCACAGCAGCTTGCCCAGCCAGGCAGCCACAGCCTTACCCTTGGCTCTAAGTCTGCATTCCACCTCCTCTCATGGTATGTGCAGCAGGTTCCAGCTCCCTTTCCACTAGCCTCCCCCAAAGGAGGGATTTAGCATCCTTCCAATCAATGCTATGTTGTCCTTGGCTCCAAAAGAGCTGCCTGATTTCTGCTCAGCTTGACAGATGGTTCTCATTTGCAGTGCCCCCAGCTGAGGGCTCCAACAGCTGAAGGCATCAGAGGACCAATACCCAGCTGAAAGCTCTGGGAAATGGCTTCAGTATTTCAGGCAGGATTTTAGCTGGGCTCAGAGGCTTCAGCTGGCAGGGAGGCAGGGAACTGCTTGTTCAGATGCTGGTTTCCAGTGGCTTAGAATTTCCCTGTGTTTTGCACAGGTCCTGCACCCCTTGGGCTGGAGCTTGCTCCCATTTACCCTGCTCAAGGCTGCAGCTTCCCCTCTGGTTTAGAATTTTCTGTGTTCTGCATGGATCCTGCACCCCTTGGGCTGAGCTTGCTCCCATTTACCCTGCTCAGGGCTGCAGCTTCCCCTCTGGTTTAGAATTTTCTGTGTTCTGCATGGATCCTGCACCCCTTGGGCTGAGCTTGCTCCCATTTACCCTGCTCAGGGCTGCAGCTTCCCCTCTGGTTTAGAATTTTCTGTGTTCTGCATGGATCCTGCACCCCTTGGGCTGAGCTTGCTCCCATTTACCCTGCTCAGGGCTGCAGCTTCCCCTCTGGTTTAGAATTTTCTGTGTTCTGCATGGATCCTGCACCCCTTGGGCTGAGCTTGCTCCCATTTACCCTGCTCAAGGCTGCAGCTTTCCCCTCTGGTTTGGAATTTTCTGTGTTTTGCATGGATCCTGCACCCCTTGGGCTGGAGCTTGCTCCCATTTACCCTGCTCAAGGCTGCAGCTTCCCCTCTGGTTTAGAATTTTCTGTGTTCTGCATGGATCCTGCACCCCTTGGGCTGAGCTTGCTCCCATTTACCCTGCTCAGGGCTGCAGCTTCCCCTCTGGTTTAGAATTTTCTGTGTTCTGCATGGATCCTGCACCCCTTGGGCTGAGCTTGCTCCCATTTACCCTGCTCAAGGCTGCAGCTTCCCCCTCTGGTTTGGAATTTTCTGTGTTTTGCATGGATCCTGCACCCCTTGGGCTGGAGCTTGCTCCCATTTACCCTGCTCTAAGCCCAGAGTGTCCCCACTGCTTTCAGCAGTGCTGGGCCAGCTCTGTGCTGTGTGTGAGGGGAGGATTTGTTCTCTGTTTCAGGAGTGCCTGAGCTTATTCATCACCAGCTCTACACACAGGACAGATCAGAGCAGTTCCTTGCTGGGAGTGACTGAGTGTGTTGAGAGAAGCTCTTGTTGCCACGTGTGGAAACCTGTTAGTGTTCCATTCTGTCATGCTAAATCCCTCTCTAATCTCCAGAGAAGCTTTCCATAAACATTTCTCTGCAGGGATGCTGAGGCCCACGACACAATCTGCCCATGGAAGCCCAGGGCTGAAGTCATCAGCTCAGTGCTGTCAAGCTGGACAGGCTGCAACAGAACTTCCCTGCCAGGAGGAAACTTTTACAGCATGGAGCTCATTCCCTCCCTCCCTCCCAGCCCACATTGCACTTCTCTTTTACCCTCCCTGAAGCCTGGCTCAGAGGAGCTGTCTGGTACCATTCACATTAAGAGCAGATCCTGCTCTGGCTGGAGGTAACCTCCCTGCTTGGCACCAGCTGCCAGCACTTGCAGTTCCTCTGGGTTGATTTTCTATCCCAGGAACTCGGGCTGCAGGAATGCAGTGTTCCTCCAAAGAGCTGGTTCATCCTGTGAAGCACAGAGTTATGCTTTTAGCATCCCACCCTGGCTATCTGTCACAGCCCTGAAGAGTTCTTCACGTCCTACCAGGCTGATGGGGTCATGCAGGTGATGGAGCTCTCAAGCTGATGCTTACAGCTTAAGAGGAGTTTGGCTGGAGAACAGTGAATGGCTTCAGCACTGCAAGGCAGGGCAGGAGAGCTGTGTGCCCTCCAGTCCAAAAAAAACCCACCTGGTGGTCACTTCTCAGACCAAAAAGGAACAAAGGAAGGGAAAAACATGCAAAAACAGACAAGGAGAACTGGAAAGGACCCCAGGGGTCTGCTTCTCAGCCTCAGAAAAGACAGAATGGCACCCACAGGCAGTGCTCTGAAATGCTCCTGGGCTTTCTAGGCAGCTCCAGCACTGCACCCAGGCTGTTCCAGGGCAGCAGAGGTTGCTGTCCCTGCAGTCATCTGCATGAGAGTCTTCCAGCCCTGTGGCCTGTAGGGGGTTGAGGAACTCCCCCCTTTCCCCCTGCCACTATTAAAATGTAGCAGACCTGCTCAGCCAGCTTGGAAGGAAGCTGAGGCTCTGTTTAGAGCAGAGCTGAATTTACAAGCAGACATACACAATGTGTGTGCAGGTACTTAGAGTTAGACACAAATTAGAAACCATACAGGAATCCAAACTCCCTCCTGGACAAAGAAGCTGCCCAGAAGGGGCTCAAAGCCTCTCTCTCTGTCCCTCTCTTTCCCAAACCAACCAGCAGAGCTTCACTTGGTTCTCTGGAAATGTTAGCTGGGGTTAGTGGAAGAGATTAGAGAGAGCAGTGAATAGATCCAATGCTCAGGAGCAAGCAAAAGAGGGACAGATTATTTATACTTTGGCTTTCCATCCCTTTCAGCAAACCAGTGAATGATGCAGGCTTGATCATGATTTTCTTTCCACAACCAATGATCTCCTTGCTCTCACCAGAGTGTCCCAACCAGCCTGGAAGCAGCACATGGCCCCTGCTGCAAAGCCAGGCACAGGAGGTGCAGCTGCTGGTGCTCAGCACTGGCTCTAAATCCCACTCTTGCCTAGAATTCCAGGATCCCTGCTCCTTTACCAGTTGCCCAGGCTATTTCCCAGGGGCTTGCCCAGCAGTTAGCTGCCTGATGTTTGCCTTCAAGCCTGACTCCAGGTCAGGAATGATGTCAGACACAGACGTGGGTGCAGGCTGATGAGGGAACCTGCATTGCTATAGCAACCGAGCCTGGGCTGCAGGACTCCTCCTGCAGCCTCCTCTTGGTGTATGAAAGCTGAGCCTTAGGTACTGGAACTGACTGTGCAGCTGAGGCCTCAGCATCCCTGCAGAGAAATGTTTATGGAAAGCTTCTCTGGAGATTAGAGAGGGATTTAGCATGACAGAATGGAGCACTAACAGGTTTCCACACGTGGCAGCAAGAGCTTCTCTCAACACACTCAGTCATTCCCAGCAAGGAACTGCTCTGATCTGTCCTGTGTGTCTGATGTGTCCTGTGTGTCACCTTTGAACTGGTGATGAATAAGCTCAGGCACTCCTGAAATGAAGAACAAATTCTTCCCTCACACACAGCACAGATGAAAGCAGTGAGGACACTCTGGGCTTAGAGCAGGGTAAATGGGAGCAAGCTCCAGCCCAAGGGGTGCAGGATCCATGCAAAACAGAAATTCCAAACCAGAGGGGAAGCTGCAGCCTTGAGCAGGGTAAATGGGAGCAAGGTCCAGCCCAAGGGGTGCAGGATCCATGCAGAACACAGAAAATTCCAAACCAGAGGGGAAGCTGCAGTGTGAGCAGCTGATAACAAAACAAGAGGAAAGAGATAAGAAATGAAACACAAAGATGCTCTTCTGTGTTGGAGAAGCCATCTGGGGGGCACACAAGAAGTGTTCACAGTTCTAAATACAACCACAGAGTGGTAGAGGCTGGGATGGACCTCTGGAGGTCATCTGGTCTGACCCCCTTGCTAAAGCAGGATCACAATGTCCCAGCACGTTTGGAGTCTCCAGAGGAGACTTCACAACCTGTCTGGGCAGCCTGGTCCAATGTCCTGGCAGCTGAACAGCCCCAGGGCTCTCAGCCTTTCCTCCTCACAGGGATGCTCAGGCACCTCAGCATCTTTGTAGCCTCCACTGGGCTCTCACCAGTAGTTCCCTGTCCCTCTTCAACTGGGGAGCCCAGAACTGGACACAATAGTGCAGACGTGGCCTCACCAGGGCAGAGCAGAAGGGGAGGAGAACCTCCCTTGACATCTTAACAAGAGGCACCTGAAAGCCTGCCCAGGTCTCCTGGATTTTGCTTAGCTGCAGGCTTCCAGCTGCTTGTGTGGGTGTGAGGTTAGGAGTCCAGCTCTGCCTCAGCACCTGCTGCACTGCATCTTCTCAGGCTTGACACAGCAGTGCCCACAGAACTGTGTCTCTTCTGTTCTCCCTCCTGCCAGAACAGCTGCCTCCAGCCTTGCTGTGAAGCGCCAGGCCATGCTGAAACACCCACTGAGAGATGGCATCTCCCTGGGGGTTGGATCAGCTTCAGATCTGGGCCAGTGATGACAGAAGAGCAGGGAAGCACAACTGAGCATTGTACCCAAGCAGAGCCTTGTGGAGTGCAAAGTGTCTCCTAGGGGTGCACCAGTGCCCAGCTTAGTGCCATGGCTTTGACTCACAAAGGGCTGCAGGGAAATTCAGTCCACACATAGCTGGGCTTTGGCAACTCTCTGTTAAAGGAGGGCAGATTGAGACTGGGGATGAGGAAAAAAATTGCTTCCAGTGAGGGTGGGGAGACACTGGCACAGGTTTTGATTGAGACTGGAGATCAGGAACAAATTACCATAGACTCATAGAATGGGAAGGTTGGAAGGGACCTCAAGGATCATCCAGTTCCAACCCCCTGCCATAGGCAGGGACACCTCCCACTAGCACAGGTCACTCAAGGCTTCATCCAACCTGGCCTTGAACACCTCCAGGGAGGTTGTGGAGCACAGAATCACCCAATGTGATCAAAGATCAAAGATCAGGTTGGGTGATTCTGTGCTCCACAACCTCCCTGGGCAACCTGTGCCAGTGTCTCACCACCCTCACTGCAAACAACTTCCTCCTCACATCCACTTTCAATCTCCCCTCTGCCACTTCAAACCCATTCCCCTTGTCCTGCCATTCCAAGCCCTTGTCAATAGTCCCTCCCCAGCCTTTCCTGGAGCCCCCTTCAGATCCTGCAAGGCCACTCCAAGGTCTCCTCAGAGCCTTGTTGAAAACTTTAATTTTCAAATTGTTTCTAATGAGAGTGGGGAGACACTGGCACAGGTTTTGATTGAGACTGGAGAGGAGGAACAAATTGCTTCTAGTGAGGGTGAGGAGACACTGGCACAGGTTGCCCAGGGAGGTCATGGATGCCCCTTCCCTGCAGGTGTTCAAGGTCAGGTTGGATGGAGCCTTGAGCAACCTGGGCTGGAGGGAGGTGTCCTTGCCCATGGCAGTGGTTGGAGCTGGATGGTTTTTAAGGTCCCTTCCAACCCATTCTGTGGCTCTATGGAAATACATTTCTGGCCTCCCTCAGCACCTTGCCAAGCAAAGCCAAGCCCTGAGCTGTGCCCCAGGGTGGGAGCTGACAGAACAAAGCCTGGCTATGACTTCAGAAGAGGCAGGCAGCACTGCATAGCAGCCTTTAGCCCCAACATCTGTGGGCACAGGCCCTGCCTGGCACAGCAGCTCTCCACAAAGCAGGCTGGCACAGCTGCCTTCAGGGTGAGGATATGAAAAAGATCCCTGCAGCCTCTACAGGAAATTCAGGATCAAACCAGTCTCACATCAGAGCTGCAGCACTGCTGGCAGGGCATCCTCCTGCTCTCTGCCCGTGCCAGGACACCCCTGAGGTACAGCCTGAACTCTCCAAGCAGATGAGGTCAGCTGTGCTGCAGAGCAGAGCCTCTGCAGGTGCATTCATTTCCCCTTCGTTATTAAAGCTCTCTGTAAGGCAAAGCATCAAATCAAATCCAATTGGATCCAGTTTCTGTCTATTAGAAAGGCTCTGGCAAGTAACTCTGGGTTTCTGCTGCAGAGGCAGCACTGCTGCTAGGCTTAGGAGTATTTCCACGCTGGAAGCAGCTGGGTTCAGAGACAGGTGAGCAGAAGGAGCAGCAGCTCAGATCAAACACCTGAAGCCAGGCAGCAACTACTGCCTCTCTACTCCATGGAACACAACTGCTGTTTGCCTTCAGCCCTGTCAAACTTGAGGCCATTCCTCAACTCTTCAGGCTAAGAGGCTGACAGAAGGCCACACCAGAAGGCCCAGGGAGCACCTCAAGTTTTAGCTTCAGTGCCAGGGAGCAGTGGGCACCGCATGGCTGCTGCAGACGAGACAGAACCAACTCCCTGGGTGGGATCTGCATGATCTTTATTGATACACAGCACTGGAAACACTGATGTTTGGGAGAGAGGGGAACACCAGGCAGTGGGAGCACACAGCTTACAGCAAGCAGCAGCACACAGACCCCACCAAGTGAACAGCAAAACCCACAGTGACACAAGAGGAGAGGGACACGCAGCAGCTGCCATGCCAGACTGTGCTCCTCACTCAGTGGCAGCTCCAGGGCAGAGAGGCTGTGGTCTTGCTGCAGACACCACTGAAGGCAAGAGAGGATCCATCTGCCTTAGCTAAGCAGCAGTTGAGACCCTCTGGGGGCTCTGCAGAAGCACAGCAGCAGACCCAGGCTGGGTTCTCGTGCCCAGCAGCTCTCTCATACCCAGCTCCCATTCCAGGAACATGCTGCAGCCACTCCACACACAGCACCTCAGGTATGGCAGAGGACACACTCAGCATGGCAGCCTCCCCAGGCACCACCTTCCTGCCCACTTGCATTTTCATGAGGGCCAGTCTGTGGTCCTTGTTTCACACTATACAGTGCCAGTGCTGAAATGGCTCCAGACACCCAGCCTCCTTAGGACACCAAAAGGTTTGTAGCACTCAGGAACAGCAAGAGGAGCTCAAGCACTGCTATAGCCCATGGCAAAGAGGGATTGCTAAGGTAAGAGTGCCTGGTGTGTAGGGAAGTGTGGATCTCAGATATCACAGAGGCAGGGACCTACAGACACCTTTAAGGGAGCTTGGAAACATTGGCACCTCGACAGCTGGGCAAAGCACAGCCCCTTCCAGCTGGCTGCCTGTTTCACCAAGGGCTGCCTTTCCCAAAGGGACCTCTCCAAGGCATGGAGCAAGCTCAGCAGCTGCTCCACCACTGCGTGGTCCTGCTCAGCTGCTCCATGCCCAGGTGAGGCAGAACATGCTGGCAAGGCTGGAAATGGTGCTATGCTCTGGATACAATGAGCACCAGGGGAGGAGTCCATGTTCCTTGGCCATGGAGGATTTGTGTTTTCTCTTTTTCCCTCAGGCTGGGAAGAATCCTCCCCACCTGCAGCTGTAGGAGGAGGCTCACTAAGGATCTCCCTTCCGCTCTCATCCAGGTCCTACGCAGTCTGCATCCACAGGCACCTCAGGATGGTGATTCTGAGAGGTGATGGTGGGGAAGGACAGGTCAGGGAGAAGGTGGTGCTGGCTAGGAGAGGACCTCTGGTCCTGCCAGCTCATACCCAGGCTTTGACTTGAGTGTTCCAGCCCCTGGCACAGCGGCACAGGCCTCCCTCCTCGTACCAGCGCCACTTCACCCCCTTGTAGACAGCCCTGCTGTAGGGCTGGAAGCACATGAGCAGGTGGAAGCGCCTGGCCAGGCTGCAGTAGATGGCCATGGCTGCCACTATCAGAGGGGACATGATGACAAAGCCAAGGATGATGAGGGCAGAGGAGCTGCTGTCATCCAAGAAGCTTCTGCAGTAGCGGGCAGCCGAGTGCAGCACCTGCGGGAAGAGCGAGCAGGAGATTGTCACTGACCTACTGCCTCCAGCCTGGGGCTCCCCAGTGCAAGAGGGACAGGGAGCTGCTGGAGAGGCTCCAGCTGAGGGCTACCTGCAATTGCAGCCTGGGAGGTTCTGCCTGGCTCCCCAGTTTGAGAGGGACAGAGATCTGCTGGGGAGAGTCCTTGACTGTAAGGGTCCCAGAGCCCTGGCACAGGCTGCCCAGAGAGGTTGTGGAGTCTCCTTCTCTGGAGCCTTTCCAGCCCTGTCTGGATGTGTTCTGTGTGCCCTGAGCTGGATTGTCTGGTCCTGCTCTGGCAGAGGGGTTGGACTGGATGAGCTCTTTGGGTCCCTTCCAAGCCCTGAGATCCTGTGAGCCTGTGACTGGTGGTGCACAGCAGTGGTGTCCAAAGCAGCCCTGGTGTGCTTTCACACAAGGACACCCCTCCTCCCTCTCTCTGAGGTGAGCTCAGCAACCTTCGGGCTATGCTGTGTGGTCGATAAAGACATTTTGATCAAGCTTTGAATCATTCCAGCAGCACTGTGAGGCAAGAGCAGTGCTTGCTGGTCCTGAAGCAGGAGCCACTCATCTTTAAGTCATCAGAACAGCATTTGATGGGCAGAAAGCAAAGCAAGAAGCCTTCTGCTGCTACATCAATGTCAGTGGCAGAGTACACTGGAAATATAGCTAATAAAATACAGCAAAGTGGCAGACCCTGCAGGCAGAGATTGGTCATTCCATAGCTACCCACTTGGCTGGAGCCTCTCCAGACTCCATCCTTGGAACAGCCTTAGTTGTGCTCTGTGTGCACAGCAGGCTCACTTCTACCTCCTCACAGCAATCTGCACTGCAAAATCTGCCAGGAGAGCTCCTTCACCCAGCACACTAACTGCCCCTTGCTGGGTGGTGTTTACTTCCCTCCTTTCATCCTGGCAGTAGGAGACCAGAGCTGAGCCACTCTGAGCTGCTCTGCATTAAGAAATGCCACAGGCAACCCCTGTGTCCCCCTCCTTCCTTTGCTTCTCCCATAGTCTTTCAGCAGTCCAAGAAACACAACCCATCATGCTAACAAAATAAATCCCTCTAATGGATCTGCAGGGCAGAAATCAGCCTCTGGCTACTAGGGAGACACTGAAAAGCCCAAAGAGAAAGGATTGCTCTTCTCAAGCCATGCTACCACAGTCTCTCTCCATGGCTATTAAAGAAAAGCCTGTGGTAAAAGGCTCCATCCAGCCCACAGCAACACAGTTTTCACTCCTGATGTGCTTGGCTGTGCTCAAAAGTCTTTTACATCTCCTCAAAGCCCTTCAGAGCCTCCCACTAAACCCACTAAACACATTTGCATCCCACACCTAGAAGGGTGGCAGGTGATGGGAATTGCCTGGCCCACAAGGAGCTGTTTCTCGAGGAGCTATGCTGCACTCCAGCTAGCAGCAGCACTTGGGTCAGCTCTCTCCTGCAAAGCAATTGCCATGACAAATGATTGCCTGCTGGTTAGTTTGCAGGGTCAGGAAGAGCTTTTCAATAACAGCAGCCAGGCCTTGTCATCATTTCAGGGCAATAAAAACCAAAGGCAAACTTCTCAAAGCAGCAAATATAACAGGACTGAGACAACAATAACAGCACAGTCCCTTTGTCAGGGAGCTTTGAGACTGGAAGCTGGGGGCTGGGAGCTTGTGTTGCTGGGATGCCAGCTAGAAAACACAGTGCAATGGCTCCATCAGAAAGTTCCAGCACCTGTAGTCAAAGACTGGAATCCCTGAAGTCTTAGCATGCTGCTGTGTCCCAGAGTTTAGAGACTAAACTAGATTCCACCTGCAGAATGAGAAGCTCTACCATACACCTTGGAATAAAAGAAATGCCTCAGCCAGAGCAGCTGAGTGACAGTTTGCAAAGAGGGTTTGGCACTTCAGCTAGGCAGGGATGAGGTCTCCTCCTGCACTGAGGAGTGAGACCTCCACTGAAGAATGAAACCTCCACAGCTGCACTCATGCACAGCTCCACACAAGTCCACAGAGCCCTCCCTGGGTGAAACTGGGCAAATGGTTGACCACTGCTGCGTGGTTCAATCCTGTCCTACCACCCACACCAGAGCCTGCTCCCTCAGAAGGGACCAAGGGCTTGGGTGATTGGAGGGGCTGCAGAGATTTCATTAAAAGGAAAGAGAAGAACTCTGTTCTGTTAACATTTCTCAGGTAAATACATCAGTTTGAGGACATTTTGATAATCTCTCCTTGAGCTCAGATTCTGTGGAATGGGGAGACCAACAGCAGCTCCATTTTGAGTCCATTCTCCCTGCTGGGAGCAGGTACTACAGTGTGGGGGTGTAGGGAGCTGTGTATGGGGTTCCCCTCAAAGTAGGAAGCAAAAGAGCTCTTCTAGCTTAAAATAACCAACAAGAAGTCACAGTGAGTTGGTCTAAGAGTTACTGCCTGTGAGGAAAACATGAGAACTGCCTTTTCACATCCAGCTCAGTCAACTGATTCCTAAAATATTCATAGATGTACCTCCAGAAGAAATTGATAAGAAATGAAATGATGAAATGCAGAGGACAGCAAGTGACTGGAGCAGAGCCCTTAGTGCCATGCAGGCTCATTTGTTGGAGTGAGAAACCTTACAGCACAGTTGGGAGCATTAAATTGGCATCAAGAGGGGATTAGGTATTCTGCTGGACTTCCCCAGCTCAACATTTAGTCATTTGGTAGCCCAAACATGGCAAACACTGCAGAGGGCTTACCTACATGGAGAGCCCCCATCAAGAGGGCTTGGGGAGGAGTTGTGTGAATTAGGGATGAGTTCAGGTTGGCAGCTCTCAGTGCCAGGAGAGGAATATTGTGACATTAAAAAGCAAACAGCAGCCCCACCAAGACAAGGAGGGCATTCACCTGACCTGCCACAGCTGCTGCTTCTTTTCATGGGAATACTACTTTATTGCACAGCCAAGCTCCCATTTCCCATCATCCTGGAAGGGGAAAGGGGTAAAAGATGTGCCTTGCTCATTCCTGCCAGGATCCAGTGTGCCCACAGGACTGGCATCTCCTGCCAGCTTGGGAATTGCTGTATCTCTGATCACTCTGACCAAAGTGCAGAGCAGCAGGGATTAGGACCAAGGGCTCTCACTGCCCCAGTCCCCAAGGAGCTGGGCAGCCACAGGCAGCTGGTGCCAGTGACCTCCTTGTCTCTCCAAAGGGAGCCTTTCTGACCCTGGATGGATGGGTGCCAAGCAGCTGTCCAGAACCCACAAAGCCTGTGTTTCCCTAGCCAGCTGCACACACCAGCCTTGCTTGGAGCCAGGTCCCAGGCACCAGTGAGGGGACACCACTCCCTTGCAGACCTGCAGGTCTACAGATCTACAGAGTCTGCCTTGTAGAGCCTGCAGGTCACCATCGACCACCATAAACCTGCCCCTGTCAGCCCAGATTTGAAACATCCTCCTCCCAACAGTGAAAAACTTGGCACATGAGCACACTCCTTATGGAAACAAAGCCAAAGCTCAGGCTGTCCAGCCTTGACTTTACAGCCCCTTCTCCCCACTGGGCTAACATAAACCCTCATAGATGACCCTGGCTTAGAGGTGGCTCTGAGCAGCCCAGCAGGGCAAAGCTTTGCTTACCTTGGAGTGGCATTGGAAGCCAAAGTAAACCACCACAATGGTGGGGAGCAGGACGATGGTGAAGATGACAAAGAGCAGGAGCAAATTCATGAAGAAGACCAAGATGTTGATGGTGACTATCAGCAGGGTCCATGCCAAGCAGCAGCAGGTGCTCCGTGGCTCCCTTGGCAGGAGCTGCTGATCCATGTCATAGGGTGGGAGGCTGGGAATCATCCGAGACTTCTCAGAGAGGTGTTCTGCTCCCAAGTCCTCACTCTCCTGCCCAGACATTCTTCAAAGGAGACTGCTGATCAGAAGTGCTTTATCTGCTTTTGCCAACAGACCTGGAGAGGAATTAACAGAAGCTTTTCCAGCCTCTTCTGCACATGCACAGGAAGGCTTAAGCAGAGACCACAACGAAGTGAGGAAGGAAAGGCCTCTGCTGGCCACCCAGGACCTCCCAGGACCTGGCCAGCACAGGTTGTTTCCCTCCAGAATGATTTCCAGCAGCCTCCCAACCTCAGATTCCAAGTAGATGTGGCAGCTGGAAGTTTGGCAGTGGCAATTGTTTTGCTGTTGAATCCACAGTACTCCTGAATTTGTTGCTTCTCTTCCCAGGATTGTGATCCCAAGAGGTCCCAACCAGTTGCTGTCTTACTTTTGGTAGGCTGCTTGGTTCCAGAGTGCTTCAGTATTGTACTCCACCTTTGAGCACTGCTGTTTGCTAAGCAGATCAGGCTTGGACACTTGAAGACAGTTCCTTGACTTTAAATCATCTTTCCAAGCTCTTCCCCCTGTCCCCAAGTAAATATTCCTGCTCAACTCGTCCAAAGAAGACACCCAGTGAGGAGGGCAGGCAGCAGCTGTTCCTTGCCTCTCTGCCTTGCTGGAGCCCTCCTCACACCTGGCAGAGCTGGAAGCAGAGCCCAGAGCCGTGTGTGGCTTCACTGCTCTCAGCTGCCTGCAGTGGCAGGCACTCAGACACCAGCAGTGTCTTCCTTCCCCAGCTGGGCTCTGAGCTTTGCAACGCTGCTCTGTTTACAGAGGAGCTTCTGAAGCTGCTTTGTGTGTGTTAACCAATCCTTCACATCTGCCTGGCTGCTGATTTGAGCAGCACCCAAGAGCCACGCTCCCACCCTGCTGGTCCCTTTTTGATCCCAGTTATTCTCCTCCTGGTTCATTTTCTCCAATTTCTCTCTGGATTAAAACAAAAACACCTCTTGAGGAGATGGCTTTTATGTCCAGCAGACCTCTCCTGTTCTCTGCAGCCATCGGTGATGGCTTGCAGAAGATCACAGAATGGTCAGGGTCGGAAGGGACCCCAAGGATGATCCAGCTCTAACCCCCCCTGCCACGGGCAGATATTGGTGTACTTGTTGTGAAGGTAGAGCAATCATCAAGGATTTCATCTGCCTCCTCTGATCAATGTTGTTTAAGAGTTCCAGTGATGTCTGCACATTTAGGTAGCCTTTGAGATTCATGTCTAGGACTGCAGGAGGGAGAACTCCAGAGGAAACTGAGGTAGCACAGGTCTGACCAGCAGACAGCACACAGAGTCACTATGGTTGGAAAAGACCTTCCAGATTGAGTCCAAGGATGCTGAAGACAACCCTGGCCACGAGGTCCATGTGGTCTATATCTAAGTGAAGCAGAATTTAGTTGAACAGACTGTCCTCTTGATGCTGGAAGTAACTTCTCAGCCTGGGCTGGCAGAGTGTTCTGCACTGCTCAGGGAAGCAAGCAGGGAGACAAATCGAGACCATTGGAGTCAGCCAGGTGCAATCAGTATCAAAACTGAGCCTTGACAATTGAAGTGAGCTCAAGAGCTGTGTGAGGACACAGGTTTCAAAGGTGTCATGAGTCACCTCCTCTTGTGCTAGCACTTGATGGAGAAAAGACCAACACCCACCTCACTCCAACCTCCTTTCTGGGAGTTGGAGAGGGAGAGAAGGTCTCCCCTCAGCCTGCTGAGGTCTCCCCTCTGCTGCTCCTCACAAGCCCTGGTCTCCAGTCTCTCCTTTCTCAGCCCTTGGATCCTACCACCTTTCAGGAACCAGATCAGATGAAGTAATCAGCAGGGCTGCTGCTGTTGTCAGCCAGCTCCCTGGAGAAGCAGGCTATGGCACTGGGAGGTGTGGGCAGAGATGTGCCAATCTCCAGCACAGTGACCTGGTGAAGAGCCTGGGAAAGAGACAAAGACACCTGTGGAGATGGCACCTGGGGACGTGCTGTAATGGCCATGGTGGTCTCAGGTTGAAGGCTGGACTGGATGATCTGAAAGGTCTCTTCCAAGCAGAACAACTCCATGATTGAGACTCTAAAGGCAGGTCAGCGTTGTGCAGCTCTCAGGATTCCTGGGGAGGAGGAGGCTGTGTGTGAACCCAGGCTCCTCACACCCACAGGCACAGCTTGCTCTTTAGCCTCTCTGTTTGTTTGGAGCTGCTGCTCATGATGGGAAGGATCTTTTCAGACCACACCGTGGCAACGATAAGAGAGGTTTATTATTGACACCTTTGGTTCTCAAAGTGAGAAGCAGACCTGCAAGCTGCTCCTTTACATGGGTTACAAATTCATTTCCCTCGGCTCCGCACGGGAAGTCAGAAGCCAGCGGGCAGCTGTCTGCCAGAGATGAAGATGTTCCTCTGCTTTTTCATTTGTCAGTGTCAGGGGCTGAAATGTTTTTGAAAGGTGTGTGCTAACTAATCCCAACCTTTTGAAATGGATTTCAAAAGCACTTCAGCTGACAGGTCAATTTCGATTTTAACAAGACTAAATCCCAGGAGCAGCTCCGTTTGGACAGCTGCTTTCCTGGGAGAGGGGGAGTGAATTCCAATAAATGCATGAGAGAGGAAGAGATTGAAAAAATACAGAGAGAAACAACCTTTAGACCAGTCACCAGAGGACTAAAAGTCAATTTTCATCTTGTTCCACCCATTTTCCAGCCTGTGCTCTCAGGCTGAAAGGCTCCTAGGGGAGGACGCAGGGCAGCAGCCTTTGCTGGAGCTGCAAACTGTGAAATCTCTTCACAGATCTGTCCAGACACCCAAGGGGAAGTAACCACTGGATCCATCCTGCTTTTAGCTGCTGCACAGGCCAGCCACCATGCCAACAAAGCCCTGGCTCTGTGAAGGAAAGCAGAAGCTGTTGGATGTAACAAATGTGTTGTGTCTGTACCTCCTGCAGGTGCCAACTCTGACTTACTGCCCTCCAAGCTGGGGCACAAGATCACAGAATCACAGCAACACCCAGGCTGGCACAGCCCCTCAGGAGCACCAAGTCCAACCCAGAGCTCTGCTCTGCAAGGTTCACCTTAAACCACAGCCCCAAGCACCACATCCAAACCAACCTGAAACACACCCAGGGTGGGTGACTCCACCACCTCCCTGGGCAGCTCATTCCAGTCCCTGACCACTCTCTCCATGAGAAACTTTTTCCTAATGTCCAATCTAAACCTCCTCAGCCTCAGCTTGAGACCGTTCCCCCTTGTTCTGTCTCCAGTTACCTGTGAGAAGAGCCCAGGAGCAGCCTCTCCACAATGTCCCTTAAGGTAGTTGTAGACAGCAGTGAGGTCTGCCCTCAGACTTCTATTTTTCAAACTAAGATGTGGCAGTGCACAGGGGCAAGTCTCAGCCAGAGCCTTTCTGCAGCCCAGCCCTTGGCAGGAACTCTCCCCATCAATGTTCTCAGTGCTAGAAGCAGCCCCTGACTGTGCAAACCTGCCCAGAGCTTCAGCAAGTGCCATCACTGAGCAGAAACTCAGCTGAGGAGTCCAATCTCTGGCCAGAATCAGCTCTGGTCCAGCTCAGACCAGGACAGTAAGATCCTCCAAGCCTCTACTTCTGTGAAATCTCCACATCCTCACCAAGTACCTGCCCCTAAGTAGGAAAGATGTGCAAGTTATGGGACAGTTTCTGCACATAAAAGTAAATCCAGGGTGGCTACCAGGAGGATAGAGACTCCCCTTTTTACTAGGAGATCCATGGAGAAGACAAGGGACAAGTTTCTGCTGGGGAGATTCTGATCAGAATCCAGACTGCAAGAGCAGTGACCTTTGTCAAAGCATCTGTCCCCCAAAAGCTGGCACAATTCCACCCTCCTTGTCCACAGGTCAAGACCTCAGGAGGGGAGAGGCAGTGTGAGGAAGGCAAACCACCTGCCAGAAGAAAGAAGAGCTCTCCAAAAACAGTCTGCAGGAACCTGGCTGCCTCTCTTTGCCCCTTCCCAAATGCCCAAGTCTCCATCCAGCATCAGAGGCAGACCCTGGGGTTGCTGCAGGGCTGAGCTCATTGCAGGAGATGAGGACCTTTGTTTTCCAGCTGGGCTCAGCTCTGACCCTCACCCCTTGCAACAGGGACTGCTTGTGAGAGTGGAGAGACTCTGCTCACAGCTCAGCAGCAGACAGAGCTTTTGCAGATTGCTTAGGAAGCCAAAAGGATCCATCCAGGCTGGCTGGGGAAATGGGAGTCTGAAGGGAAGGGCTGGTAGCCAACATGGGACTGTGGTTACCACAGCTAAAATAGAAACAGGATCACAGGACCACAGCAAAACAGAATCACAGCATCATAGAATCACAGAATGCCAGGGGCTGGAAGGGATCCCCAAAGCTCATCCAGGCCAACCCCCTGCCAGAGTAGGATCTTCTAGAGCAGATCACACAGGAACACATCCAGGTGGGGTTTGGAATATCTGCAGAGAGGGAGACTCCACAAGCTCCCTAGGCAGCCTGTGCCAGTGCTCTGTCACCCTCACAGTGAAAAAATTCCTCCTCCCAGCACTGACCTCTGAGGAACTTCACTTTTTCTTTTCCATCAGGAGAGCACTGAGACATTGGAATCATCTCCCAAGGGAAGTGGTGGATTCCCCTACACTGGACAGCTTTAAGCTGGGCCAGCTCGTTTCAACTCCACTATCACCTAGAAAGGTTGGAGCAGATGATCCTCAGGATCCCTTCCAACCTGGCATTCCGTGGCTAACGATTAAAGACGATCAGAGAGATTGATCGATTAATTGACTCTGACTGCAGAGCCCTTGGCCGTTAACAAATATTGTTTCCCCTGCCTGTAAGGACAGCACCATCTCGTGGTTCCTGCGGCTCCTCAGCTTCATTTGACAGCTCAGGCCCTGGGAACCGAAAGGAAACTGCAAGAAGACAAGAACAAACGAAAACGCAGAGAAAGATACGACTCAGAAATGCTCTCAGATAACAAAGAGGTCTAGGAGACACCTGCAGTGATGAAAGAAAAGCCAAGGAATGCTGGCAAAGGACCTTACAGACCAGATGCAGAGTTTTGAAGACATCTGCAGCAAAGCATAAATATCAAACTTTGTAGAAGTGTTTGTTTGTAGCAGTCAGTGGAAGAGCTGTAACAGGCAAACCCAAGCAGCAGCCTTTGCTGAGGCGTTCGTTTGTAGCTACTAGTTGGAAATTTGTGATGTGTAATCTTGAAAAGGCCCAGGTCTGCATTCTTTTGGCTAAGGAAATGCCATGGTAGGCCTAAGCAGGCCAAATCAGGCTTGTACATATGCTGGCTTGTTCAGGATATGTTTTTCTGCTCTC
>VWYK01080616.1:0-17115 GCA_013399775.1 Semnornis frantzii | reverse complement strand
AAGCCCCTCCTGAGAGTTTCATTTTAAGGGATTTGAAGCCTCTCACCAATGCTCTAAATGTAAATGGAATGAGCTAAAGAGTCCAGCAGAAGACTGATGCTAGGTTTGGGTTGTGACCAAGCCAAGGAAGTAAATGCACTCAGATCTCCACTGACACAACCTGCTCCTGGCCCTAAGCCCTCTGCAGAAGCCAGGGTGGAACAAGGACCTCTCCCTCTCCAGATCCAGCCTCATGCTGCTGTGGTAATGTGGCACTGAGGCCAAGCAAGTTGCACCACATCTGTCAAGCAGCTGCATCCCAGCCCCTCAAGACTATTTCTTCTTTCATAAGGTAAAGGTAGATAAAGATTCCCAAGAGCAGTCCTGCTCAGGAGCCTGCTCACCTTTCTCCAGATTCCTCTCAACACAGCTTTCATCAGAAAACACAGAGAGCAGCCAAGGCAATCCTGCAGAGCTCTGAAGCACAGGCAGAGGCTCTGCTTGGGAAGGGGAAGCTCTGTTGTGGGCCACACGCTGGGCTAAGGCAGAACTGCAGCCTGGCTCCACACCAGGACCTTCTGCACAGCTTGGTGGACATGAGACACAGAAATGTGAGGGGACAGAAATGCACAGAAGTGCCCTCACCTGGAGACCTCCTATAATCCAAGGAGGCACCACGGAGAAGCTGGAGAGGTGGGCACAGGTGAACCTCATGAGGTTCAACAAGACCAAGTGCAGGCTCCTGCATCTGGGTCAGAACAATCCTCAGTACCAGCCCAGCCTGGATGTGAGGAGATTGAGAGCAGCTCTGGGGAAAGGACTTGGGGGTGCTGCTGGGTGCACAGGAGCCAGCAATGGGCACTGCCAGCCCAGCAGGGCAAGGGCAGCCTGGGCTGCTGCCAAAGCAGTGTGGGCAGAGATGGAGAGAGGGGATCCTGCCCCTCTGCTCTGCTCTGGGGAGACCTCAGCTGCAGGGCTGGGGCCAGATCTAGAGGCCTCACCACAGGAAGGACCTGGACCTGATGGAGTGGGTCTAGAGGAGGCCACAAGGATGATCAGAGGCTGGAGGACCTCTGCTATGGGGACAGGCTGGAAGAGTTGAGGCTGCTCACAGCCTGGAGAAGAGAAGACTCCAGGGAGAACTTAATGCTGCCTGCCAGTACCTGAAGAGGTTCCAAGCAGGCTGCAGAGGGACTGTGCCCAGAGGCCTGCAGGGACAGGACCAGAGGCAATGGTTTGAAATGAGAGCAGAGCAGATGGAGATTGGATGTGAGGAACAAGTTCTGCAGCAGGAGGCTGCTGGAACACTGCAGCAGGTTGCCCAGGGAGGTGGTTGAGGCCTCAGCCCTGGAGATATTGAAGGTGAGGCTGGGCAGGGCTGTGAGCAACCTGCTGTGGTGGAGGATGTCCCTGCTGAGTGCAAGGGGCATTGGACTGGATGAGCTGTGCAAGTCCCTTCCAAGCCACCCCACTCTGATTCCATGAACAGGGCAGGAAGCTGCAGTCCACACCACCCTGCCCAGGAGTTGTTACTTACACTGACTGCATCTTGGGCAGCTCTGGGACTTCCTCCTTTTTCTTGCGGAAGAACAACCAGTAAGTGAAGAGGCCAACGATGAGTGAGATGAGGAACACATCTGTCATGCTGACCAGGGAGTCCTGCTGGGCTGGGCTGGCTTCCATGGCATCCCCCATGGTGGTCAGAGGCACTGTGAGCAAGGACAAAGGAGTGAACCCCAGCAGGGACTGCTCAGGCTGCTTCCCCCTGCACACCCTCAGTGCTCAGAGCAGAAGGGAACTCAGCAGCTCCCTAGAGAGAGGATCTGCACCACAGAGCCCCTGGGAAGTGACTGTGCCCCTGGACTGGGCACTGCTGGGGCCACACCTCAAGTACTGGGGTCAGTTTTGGGCCCCTCACTGCAAGAGGGACATTGAAGGGCTGGAGCAGGTCCAGAGATGGGCAGCAGAGCTGGGGAAGGGTCTGGAGAACAGGGCTGGGGAGGAGCAGCTGAGGCAGCTGGGAGAAAAGGAGCAGGCTAAGGGCAGACCTTCTGGCTCTCTGCAACTCCCTGAAAGGAGGTTGGAGTGAGGTGGGAGTTGGTCTCCTCTCCCCAATAGCAAGTGATAGGACAGGAGGACATGGTCTCAAGCTGCAGCAGGAGAGGTTTAGGTTAGATATCAGGAAGGATTTCTTCACACAAAGAGTCATCAAGCACTGGCCCAGGGGCAGTGGTGGAGTCCCCATTCCTGGATGAGGAGCTTAGGGCCATGGTCTGAGTTGTGCAGTTGGGTTATTGGACTCAGTGGCCTTAAGGCCTTGTCCAACCAGGTGGTTCTGTGAGATCCTTTTGTGTCCCAAGGTATCTCCCTGACCCACCAAGCCCTTCCCTTCCCTCTGCACCCCAGAAGTGATTTCTGCTCTCCCTTTGGCAGCACCATCAGAGCAGTCCCAGCTGCAGGCAGGGGGCCCAGCTTGGCTCCTGCTAATGCTCCACCCAAACCCAGCAGGGATTCACTGCCAGCCCTTATCACCACACAGCCCCTGGGCTGGCAGTGGGGGAAGATCTCACTCTTGCAGTGCCCCCACACACCTGGGGCTTTCTGCCCCCTCCCCACGAGGTGACAGGCTGCCCAGGGCCTGCTGCTGTGCTTATGAACCACAGGGCAGGACCAGTGGTTCTGTGGGCATGTCCACATCAGGTCACACCACCACCAATGACACAGGCTTCAGAGCTACCACTCCCCTCTGTGGGGGCCTCTGCCTTCCCCCTGCACTTCTGTCTCCTTCAATTGCTCCTTTCCACTTGCCAAGGCAGAGTTTAAGTGCCCTGTGACTTGCCAAGGGCCATACCCAGTCCCTGGAAATGCCAGGACAAGCAGCCCAGCTCCAAAGTACTCAAGGAGCCCTAAGGCCCCTGCCCTTCCCTGGGGAGCCTCCCATTGCTGCTCCTTCCCTCCTGCTGCTCTGACCCCAGTGCAGATCCCCAGATTACCTCCCCAACACACAGGGCTGCCCTCTGCCCAAGCAAACAGATAATGAGCTCAGAACTCCATCTGGAGGGGCAAAGTGACTCTTTTCTTCTACTTGGGCATCCTGCCAAGCCAGGAAACTATGGACCTGAACACAGAAAGTGACTCAGAGCTGCAAAGGTGCCACTAGAGACAGAGGGCACTGCCCATGCCTGAGCCAGGAGGGGAGTTAACCTCTGCAGCAGAGCTGTGCCTGCTGGGGAACAGCTCCCAGCCAGTTCAAGAACTGTCTGGATGCATTCCTGGGTGACCTGCTCTGGGAGCTGAAAGAGGAACAGGCAATCAAAGAATGTGAAGGGCTGGAAGGGACCTCAAAGATCATCTGGTCCAGCCCCCCCCTGCCAGAGCAGGATCTCCTACACCAGATCACACAGAAACACATCCAGATGGGTCTTGAATATCTCCAGAGAGGGAGACTCCCCAACCCCCCTGGGCAGCCTGTTCCCGTGCTCTGTCACCCTCACAGGGAAAAAAAGCCTCCTCAGGTTCCCATGGAACTCCAAGCTGTGCCTGGACTGGCTGAAGCTGAAAGCTCTGCTGATGCAGACAGGAACAAGGGAAGGTGATGCTGAAGGAGTGCCACAAAGGTCTTCAGCAAAGAATCCTCCCTTCTTGTCACTCCCACACACAAAAGCTCAGCTCCAGAGCACACCAAGTGCCCTGCCACAGGTCACCAGCACTGTGCAGCAAGAAGTCCACAGCCACCTGGCAGCAATCACGAGTGGGTTCCTGCCTACTGCTGCACCCAACTACTTCCCAACCCCACAAGAAGTTTGATTCAGAGCTTGGCAAGTGCCTATGCTATGGAGGGCACTAAAACACCACTGCAAAGCTTCCAGAGATGACACTAAGCAGGGGGTTGGAAGAAAAATGTGAGTGATGTGACTGCAGAGGAGCAAGGTGACCACTCCACTCCAGCAGGCAGGTCACTCTGTCCTCCTTTCCTTGCAGACAGCCTTTCCCCACTGGGTCTCTGTGCCAAGCAAGAGCTGGGTGCTATTTCTGTCCAGCTGTAGACTAAACTGTTGGTGAAAGCCTCCCAACAACCAGAGCTCAGCTGCCAAAAAGGCACAGCTCCCAGCAGGGACCTCTTCTCCTCCTCATTCAATTCCAAGGAGCTGGTCCAGCAACAGACACCAAAGGAATGCACTGGGGGGAGGTGAGGCTGAGTGGAAATGTTGCTCATTTCTTGCTTTCACTCCTGATGGATCCCCAGAAGCTTTAACTGCATGCTCTTCTCCTCCCCACTGCCACCCCAGCTCATGTCTGAGTCTCAGCCAAAAGCTGCCAGCAAATGTCCCTCTTACACATGGGTTTGGTTCTTGGGTGCTTGCTCCTGTCTCAGGGCACAGAAGCCCTGAGGGCTGCTGGTCAGTGATTGATTCCCCAGGCAGCCTCAGTTGCTGCTCACACAGCACAGCCCCAGCTCTTCTCTGCCCCTAAAGGCAGGCAGGAGGCTGCCTGCACAAGCATCTCCAGCACAGCAGGGTGCATTTTGTCCAGTGCCAGCTTCCCTTGCTCAAACCACAGCAGGGAGGCCACTTCCACTCCTACAGGGCAGCAACGACCATGTTAGTCTGTCTGTCCTCAGCAGTGGTCCCTCCTTCACCCACCTGATCAGCCCTGCAGCTGAGACAATGACAAACCTTTGCTCAGAGGAAGCCATGAAAACTCCAAGGCTGATGGAGCCCACACTGAGCTGGTTTGGGGCAGGAGCTGCACCAAATCCACCACTCACAGCACCAAGCCCAAGGAAAACCTCCTAACACAGGGCACAGCAACAAACACCACAGGGGAGAGGGTTTAAGCTCAGCATGTCTTTGGTGAGTGGCAGCCAGCCCAAGATGGGACACACAGAGGCTGTGTGCACCTGGCCCAACAGCAAGCCCTGCCCCAACCCTAGTTCCAGGTAGCTCAGATGTGGATCTTCACCACCTGCCCTGACACAGGGCAAGGGCAAGAGCTGCTGAGCTCATCTGCAAGGGGAGGGCTGTGTCTGCAGCAGCAAGTCATTGCTATGCCCACATCAGCAGTGCCTCTGTCCTTCTGGAGCAAGGAGACAAGCAGCAGCTGCAGGGGGTTGGCTTTTCCAAGCCTCCAGAGGTGGTCTGCTCACCCAAGCAGAGATGCCTTGGAGAGAGGCACTCTCAGGAAAGAAGCTCCCAGGAATGCAGCATGGGCAGATGTGGGGGTAGAGGCCATGCTATCTCCTGGCCTTCACCACCCTCAGGCTCTGCAGGACTTCAAAGGAGAACCCTGCAGCTGCAGAACAGCTGAACCACCACCCACTCACTGCCCACAGGCAGAGGGAAGAGGGGCCTGGAGCACAGCCCTGTGAGGAGAGGCTGAGGGAGCTGGGGGTGTGCAGCCTGCAGGAGAGGAGGCTCAGGGCAGAGCTCATTGCTCTCTGCAGCTCCCTGAAGGGAGGTTGTGGCCAGCTGGGGTTGGGCTCTGCTGACAGGCACCCAGGGACAGAACAAGAGGACACAGCCTCAAGCTGTGCCAGGGCAGGCTCAGGCTGGCGGTTAGGCAGAAATTCTTCCCAGCAAGAGTGATTGGCATTGGAGTGGGCTGCGCAGGGAGGTGGTGGAGTCCCCAACCCTGGAGGTGTTGCAGCAAAGCCTGGATGGGCACTGCGTGCCATGGTCTGGTTGCTTGGCTGGGGCTGGGGGAGCTTGGAGCTCTCTTCCAACCTGGCTGAGTCTATGATCCCAAGAGCACCACTGCTGGAGGCTTAGGCTGTGCTGCATGGCCAGAGCCTGCTCTCCTCTCTTCATCCACAAGGCTCCACAGCACAAGCTGCAGATGACACTAAGCTGTGTGGAGCAGCTGACACACCAGCAGGGCAGGAGCCACCAGAGGGGACCTGGCCAAGCTGGAGAAGTGAGGCTGTGTGAAGCTCATCCAGCTGGGTTGGGGCAATCCCAGTATCTATCCAGGCTGGAGAGCAGTCCAGCAGGATGAGATAGATGCCCTGTCCCTGGAATCCTTCCAGGTCTGCTTGTTAAAGGCTGCAAGCAATCTGCTGTGGCTGGGGATGTCCCTGCTGACTGCAGGGGGTTGGATGGGATGAGCTTGAAAGGTCCCTTCCACCCAAACCACTCTGGGAGCCTGCAAAGGTTAGACACTGCCCTCTAACCCTGGAGGCAAGAGGAGTTCTCCAGTCATGGGACCACAGACAGGAACTGCCTTAACTTTGGTGAAGGGCTCCATGGTCATGGAACTGCTGGAGCAGGTCCAAGAGTCCACCAAGATGATCAGAGGGATGGAGAACCTCCCCTGTGGGGTCATGCTGGGAGAGTTGGGGCTGTTCAGCCTGGACAACAGAAGGCTCCAGGGAAACCTTAGAGCTGCATTTCAACATCTGAAGGGGACCTACAGGAAGGCTGAGGAGGGACTGTTTAGGAGAGCCTGTGGGGATAGGAGGAGGGCAATGCTTTGGAACTGGAGTAGGGCAGAGTTAGGTTGGACATCAGGAGGAAGCTCTGCACAAGGAGGGTGGTGAGACACTGGAACAGGTTGCCCAGGTAAGGGGTGGAGAATTCAGCTCTGGAGACATTCAAAGTCAAACCTGGCAGGGCCCTGGGCAGCCTGATCTAGTTGGAGGTGTCCCTGCTGACTGCAGAGGGTTGGACAAGGTGACCTTTGAGGGTTCCTTCCAACCCCATGCATTCTGTGATACTATTTCAGGACAATTTGGCTTCCTGCTCCCAAACCATGTCTGCAGCCTGTGACTCCTGCCCCAAAAATGAGTGTCCAAGCCCAGCTGACACGAGAGGAAAGGAGAAGGAGGACCTGCTGAGCCAGCAGAGCCCAGGCCTGCTGACTGCTCCCACCTCCCAGCACCCAATCACCAGGCTCCAGCTGAGCAGCACCAAGCACCTCCTGAGCTCAGCTCCCTCCACACCCACCCAGTGATACACACAAGTCCTGCTGTGCCCTCTGGACCCTGCCTGCCCTGGCACATGGCAGCACCCCTATCTCCCATGCCCCTGAGCTCCTGGGACCAGCCAGTTCCCAGCAGGAGCCAAGCAGCAGCAGCCTTTGGACAGCTGCAGAGAAAGGAAGGAGCTGCAGGCAGCAGCTCTGCTCTGCCACACAAACAGCTGTGCTGGGATAAAGGGACACAAGCACAGGATGAAGTGACAGGACCAGAAAGACTGGGGAAGGGTCTGGAGAACAGGGCTGGGGAGGAGCAGCTGAGGGACCTGTGTTTGTTCAGCCTGGAGAAGGAGAGGCTGAGGAGAGACCTCATTGCTCTCTGCAACTCCTTGGAAGGAGGCTGGAGCCAGGTGGGGGGTTGGGCTCTGCTCCCTAATCTCAGGTGATAGGAGGAGAGGAAATGGCCTGAAATTCTGCCAGGCCAGGGTTATGTTGGAGATAAGGAACAGTTTGTTTGCTGCAAGAGTGGTCAGGGATTGCAAGAACCTGCCCAGGGAGGCAGTGGAGTCCCCATGCCTGGAGGTGTTCCAGCAATGTGTGGCCATGGCACTGTGGGACATGGTGGTGCTGGGTTGATATTGGACTGGAGGATCTCAGAGGCCTTTTCCAACCTAAACAATGATACAATTCTGTGATTCTCTAAACACCTGCAATCCCACTTGGCACTGTCCCTCCCACCCTTACTGCAGTGCCAGGCACCATTTGCAGGGAGCTCAGCAGGAGCCAAAGCTCCCCAGCTCTCAGCAAAATGCCAGCAGGGCCACCAGGTAGGCAGTGTGAAGCCAAACCATGGCTGCAGGCATAAGCTCATCACACAGCACCACCACCACAGGCACTGGAGTGCCCAGCTGCCCTGTGCCAGCCCTCACACCCAGCAAGGACACCCACCCAAGAAGTGGCTGCTGGCTTCTGGGACAGGGGAATCCACTGCAGCTGACAGCAGCACCCAGCCAGACCTGCTGCTGGCTCTTTCTGCCTGGATTTCTGCAGCTCAGCCTCCCAGCAAAAGCCCTGCACAGCCACACCAGGACAGGGGCACTGGTGGCAGAGCTGCCTTGGCAGGGCACATGATGACCCTGGTGTCCCTGACTTGGCACACAAGTGGCATTACTACACTGAGGGAAGCAGCTGCCATGGTCCCACTGCTGGGGGTGGCAGCAGGACCACAAGATAACACTCACAGACTGCTTTGGGTGGCAGGGACCTTCCCAGGCCATGCAGCCCAAGCCCTGCAGCCAGCAGGCACAGCCCCAACCACAGCAGGCTGCTCACAGCCACAACCAACCTGACCTGCAGTGCTGCCAGCCATGGGGCAGCTCCCAGCTCTCTGGGCAGCCTGGCACAGGCTCTGCCCACCCTCAGCCTCAAACATTTCTCCCTTCTCTCCACTCTCAATCTCTCTCAGTCCAAACCATCCTCCCTTGGCCTGGCACAACAGGCCCTGAGAAAAACTCTGTCCCCAGCGTTCTGATCTCCCTTTCAGCCCTGCAAGGCCACCAGAAGGTCTCCCTGGAGCCTTCTCCTCTCCAGGCTGAACACCTCCAACTCTGCCAGCCTGGCTCCCAGCAGAGCCCTTCCAGCCCTGCTGTGGCCTCCTCTGGCCCTCTCCAGCAGGTCCCTGTCTGTGCTGAGGGCTCCAGAGCTGCCCCAGCACTGCAGGGAGGTCTCAGCAGAGCACAGCAGAGCAGAATCCCCTCCCTGCCCCTGCTGCCCACACTGCTGGGGATCAGCCCAGGGCAGGCTGGGGCTGGGCTGGCAGCACTCAGTGCCAGCTCCTGTCCAACTTTGCACCTCCAGCACCCTGGAGTCCTCCTCCCCAGCCCTTCACCCCCAGCCTGGATCAATCCTATTGTCCCAACCCTTGCCCACTGACCCTCATGATCTGTCACAGACACCCTTCCAACTGAGAGGTACCAACCTGAATTCCTGAGCTGTCCATGACCATATCCCCCTCCCCACCACAGGCCTGGCCTGCCCTGAAGCTCATCTTCTCTCTTGTGCTGACCACCCTTGCACAGCACCATGGCAAAAGACAGATCAGGGCCATGATCAGCCTCCAGAAGAAGCAGCCTTGAAAAAACAAACCTTACCAACCCCAGAGCTCTAAACCAGTTATTTCCAGTGGCACAGCCCTGGAAGACAGCTCCAGGAAAGCAGGGAAGACACAGCATGGAAATAAGTAGCCAAAGCACAGGGAAAGCCCAAGAGTGAAATAAATAGAAAGAAACTTCAAACCCAACTGAAACACCTGGGAAGAGGAGAAGAAAACCACTCCTCAAGAGCTCGTGCAGATGGCAGCAGCAATGAGGCTGTGGCAGGGTCCCATCACTCTGGAGGTGGTGGCAGAGGAGAAGGAAGAGGGAAGAAGTTTGCTCACAAACAGGAAGCAGTCCTGTGACCAGCCAAGGGTTTGCCTCTCTCACCCACTGAAGACACGAGATGGGCAGGGCACTGGTGGGTGCCAAGAAGAGAAGCCCCATGGGCACCAGCCCAGGAGGAAGGGGCAGCAGCAGAGCAGGGCTGCAGTGGGCATGGCAGTGCCTGGCCTCTGAATCCCACTGCAGAGAACCTCCTGCCTGAGAGACTAAGCCAGGAGACACTTGGGGCAAAAACACATCTTCTCTCACACCTCTTCAGGTGTGAATGCAAGCCAGCAGGAGGAATTCAGCTGGCATCAGCCTGTGCCAGTTTCTAATTACTCTCAAATCAGCTTTTCCCCTGCCCCCCCCTTTTCAGTAAAATACCTGGCAGGAAAAGTGGTCCTCTCCAAACCAGGAGAGTACTGAAGCTGGTGTTCAACTCCAGATTCTTTCATGGTGCCTTCCTTGGCCACTGGCTCAGCCTTTCATATGGCACTGCCACCCAGAGACCCATCTGCCCTCAGTGAGAGGCCTTTGGTCTGACCAGACAAGTGGCCATGCCTGGTCTGCTCCACACAGGCTCCCTGCTTTGGGTGGCCTCACCCTGTAGGTGAGTTGCAAGGCTCCTGGGGAGGGAAGGAAGCCCCAAGGCTTTCTCACCTCATCAGCCTCAGCCTGAGCATCCACATCAGTGCTGGCTGTGGAACAGGATGGTCACTGCACAGCAGGCAAAGCCTCCTCAAGGTGATAACAAGCAGTGACCCAGGGCTGGCTCTCACCAGTGCCTAACAGTGAGGTCAGATTTGACTGTATGGAGGCTTCACTGCTACAGCCAGCACCTCACAGAGCCCCAGCAGGGTGGGCTTGGAAGGTCACCCAGCCCAGCCCCACTCCTAAAGCAGGGCACCCACAGCAGCTTGCCCAGCAGCACAGTGCCCAGGGGGGTTGGAAGCTCTCCACAACCTCTCTGGGCAGCCTGCTCCAGGCCTCCAGCACCCTCACAACAAACAACTTTGTCCCCCTGTTCAGACACAACCTCTTGGTTTCATTTGTGCCCATTGCTGCCCCTTGGCACCACTGACAAGAATCTGGCCCCAGGCTCTTGCCCCCCACAGCTCCTTTAGCTCTTGCTGAGCATTGCTCAGCTGCCCTCTGGGGCTGCTCTTGTGCAGGCTCTCAGCCCCAGGGCTCTCAGCCTTTGCTCCTGCCAGAGCTGCTCCAGGCCCCTCAGCAGCTCTGCAGCCTGCCCTGGACTCTCTGCAGCAGTTCTCTGTCTCTCCTGAACTGGGGAGTCCAGAGCTGGACCCAGCACTCCACATATGGCCTCACTAGGGCAGAGCAGAGGGGGATGAGAACCTCCCTTGTTTGGCTGCCCACCCTCTCCTTCATGCCCCCCAGGACCCCATTTGGCTCCTTGCCCCCCAGGGCACATTGCTGCCCCATGGGAACTTGTTGTCTCCCAGCACTCTCAGCTCCTTCTCCTTGCAGCTGCTCCCCAGCAGCTCCCCCCTCCCCTGTCCTGCTGCAGGAGGTTGTTCCTCCCCAGGGCCAGGACCCTGCCCTTGCTGACCTTCAGAAGGTTCTCTGTGCCCAGCTCTGCAGCCTGCCCAGGTGATGCAGTCACTTCCATATCACTTTCTTAACACACATTTAAAAAAAAAAAAAAACCAAACCAGCACATCCCACAACCTCCAGTTAGGAAAGAGAAGTGGAAAGGTGCAGCCACACAATGATGGGGAAGTGACTGTCCATAGGCCTCCTGCTGCTTCCAGCACCTCAGAACCCCCAATCTAAAGGAGGAACTTGCCTGCAGCAGCACCTCAAGCACATCAACAGAGGCCCAACCCAAAGCTGGTTTTTGGTCAAACAAAAACAAATTACTCTGAGCAAGGTCTCTGCTAGCCAGACCTTGACACACAGCTCAGACATCAGCAGAGCTTCTATTTTAGGGATGAGAGAGATGTGGAGTGCACAGCACTGGGGCTGGAGCTGGAAATGCAGCACAGCTGAGCTGCCTTTGGCACACTGGGCTGCCTTCTGGTCCCATTCAAGGACAGGACAGCAGAGGAGCTGTAAAAGCAATGCAGCAAGTAGCAGGGAGAGGAAGAGTTTCCCCAAGGCAGAAAACATCCCTGCCCTAGGGGTGCACCAAGGTGGGGCTCTGCAGGATCCCAGGACACAGCACCAAAGGAGTTAGAGCATTACCCAACACAAAAATGAATTCCAACCTGCTAAGCTGCCTTAGAGCAACCTAGAGGTACTGAATTTGCACACTTCAGTTCACCAGACAAAAGGCTTCAAACCAGTTTGTGGGGATCTCCCCAGCTTAGGCACCTGGACAACTTCCTTCCCAGCCCAGAAAAACAAGTGTGCAGGACCAGAGCACAGAGAGAACCTGAAAAGGGCAGGTAAAGTGAACCTCCTGCTGACTAACCCTGCTCTGAGGAGGAACAGGATCAGTGCCTGGGCCTCCAAGCACCAGTTGAATGGGGAACTGTGCTGGTTTGGGGCTAAGAGGAATATTTTATTGAGAGAAATTAAATCCTTAGTTGGGAGAAGAAAGGGGGAAAAAAAACCAAATCCAACAGTAACTTCTATCACTCATTCTTCTGCTGAGAAATGCAACTAGTCAAAATATAGACAAGACACTCACTGCTCACACACTGCTCAGTTGTTCTGCTCCTTCTGGTGCTCTGTGTGGTGGCATCTGCCTTAACTCTAATCCTACCTAAGCCTTTATTTCCCCTGACCTTCTTGTTGTCTTTTTGACATCTCACCTCAGGTCTCTCCAGATTTCTCATGTGAGATGCAGAGGGATTGATCTGGTTATTGCTGAAGGGAGGGGAAGGTGGTTTGGGTTGGCAGCCTCCTGGCAGTCTGTTTTGGGAGGGATTTTGTGCTCCTGTATTACTTTTAACTTGTATCTAACTGTATATTGTGTATCTATCTGCTTGTAAATTGTGCTAAGCTGTAAATACAGCTTCATGCCTTAACTTCCAGCCTGCTGAGTCCAGTCTGGGTGAATTCATTGTGTGTGTGTGGGCAGGTTAACTCCCAAATCATCACACAGGAACAAAGGTCTCAGCACTGCTGATACTCAGAGACTGCAGAATCGTTAGGGATGGAAAAGACTTCTCAGATCCTGGAGTCCAACCTTGAACCCAGCACTGCCAGGGCACCACTGAACCATGGCCCTCAGCACCACATCTACACAGCTTTGCAACCCCTCCAGGGATGGGGACTCCTCCACTGCCCTGGGCAGCCTGGGTCAGGGATTGACAAACTTTGGGGGAAATAAATTGTTCCTCATGTCCAACCTAAACCTTCCCTGGAGCAACCTGAGGCCATTTACTCATCTTGTTGCTTGTTCCTTGGGATAAAGGACCAATCCCCACCTGGCTCCGACCTCCTTTCAGGGAGCTGTAGAGAGCAATGAGGTCTCCCCTCAGCCTCCTCTTCTCCAGGCTGAACACCCCCCAGTTCCCTCAGCCCTGTTCTCCAGACCCTTCCCCAGTTTTGTTGCCCTTCTCTGGCCCTGCTCCAGCCCTCAATGCCCTTCTTGGAGTGAGGAGCCCAAAACTTAACCCAGTAAGTGAAGTGTGGCCTCACCACTGCCCAGTGCAGGGGGACAATCCCCATCCTGGACCTGCTCACCACACTCTTGCTGATGCAGGCCAGGCTGCTGGTGACCTTCTTGGCCATGTGGGCACACTGCTGGCTCTTCTTCAGCCACTGCTGGCCAGCACCCCCTGGTCCCTTCCCACTGGGCAGTTTCCAGGCATTCTGCCTGGACCCTTCCTGGGGTTGTTGTGATCCAGGTGCAGGACCCAACACTTGGCCTGTGAAGCATCTACCCTCCAGATCATTGACACTGCTGTCCACCTTGGTGTGACCTGCAATCTGCCTGAGGGTGCCTGGATCCCCTCACCCAGATCACTGACAGAGAGATTAAAGAGAACTGGACCCAGCATTGAGCCCTGAGGAGCACCACTGCTGACCAGCTGCCAACTGAGGTTAACTCCATTCCTCACCACTCCTTAGGCCCCACCATCACAGAGTTTTCTCTCTTGCCTTGGCAAAGCCAGAAGCAGCCCAATGTTTGGGTTGGGACAAGACTGCAGGAGTTTTAAGTCCCTCTTCTGCCACAGGCACTACTCAGTCAAGCTGACTGCTCACTGGGCTATGCTGCAAACTCTCAGGAGCAAGGCACTCAGGTATGTGGATCTGCATGGCTCAAGAACTGCTGAAGAGGTTTTAAGCTCAAGAGGCCAATATGGTATTTTTTTCCAGCAGCCTCCTCTTCAAGTGCTGTCCTCAAGGCAGCCACAGGTGGAAGCTCAGTGACTGCCACCCTCCTCCAAGCAAGCCTCACACCAGGCAAACAGTTTGCCCATCCCTTGCCTGCCTTTGTTAAGGGTTGGTGTGACTTTGCCTGCAGCCTCTATAGGGAGGGAGTTGGTGGCAACAGACTGTGACCTTTTGTACTAGGAAGAGCCTGGACAGCAAAACCCTCCAATGCTGTTCCTGTTTGGGAAGTTTGCTTTGAAGCTCACAGCTACAAGAGCATCCATGTGCCCTGCACATGGTTAAAGGTATCTGCAAGGTTAAGGAGCTGTGAAGAGTTCCAGTCAGGATTGTTTAGGGTATTCATTTACTTGAAGAAAACCAAACCCTGCTGGCATGGAACTGGGACATTTTGCATTTACATGGTAGCTCTCCTCTGAGGATGTGAGAGCTCTTCAAGCATCACAAGCCCATCTCCTGCATTGCTGTAAGGGAAGGCAGTGTGACTGCTCCATCCTCAGGGTGTGTGCAACTCAGCAAGGGCTGTGCCCTGCTCCCAGAGCCAGGCTTTATCTCTGCCTTGCTAGAGGTGTGAGCACTCCCTCCATGACCTTCCTGGGTAAGGCCACCTGAGGTGTGCTTCACTTCTTTGAGCACCTGTGAAACACAGGCAATGACCCTGCCCAGTGCTATGCAGCCACTCACAGCCCCTGCAGCAGCAGAGCCCACATCAAACCAGCAGCCAAAGTAGACATCCTTGTGTCAGAAAGGGACAAGGCAGGGTCACAGGCTGAAAGGCTGACCCCAAGTCGTGAAGACTGCAGCTCTCCAGCTTCACACTCCCACTCCAGTCAACACAAGCAGAGGATCATAGAATGGTAGGGGTTAGAAGGGATCTCCAGAGCTGGAGTCCAACCCCTCTGCAAAGCAGGACCAGCCAGGGCAGGTCACACAGGAATGTGTCCAGAGGAGTCTTGAAAGTTTCTAGAGAAGACTCCACAAGCTCTCTGAGCAGCCTGCTCCAGGACTCCAGCACTCTCACACCAAAAGTTTCTCCACCTCTTCAGATGGAACCTCCTGGCTTCCAGTTTATGCCTGTTGTCTCTTGTCCCATCACAGGACACCTCTGGAAGAGACTGGCCCCTTCCTCTTGCCTCCCACCTTTCAGATATTTATAAACACTCAGGTTGCTCTTCTCCAGACCAAACAGTCCCCAGGGCTCTCAGCCTTTCCTTATGTTTCTCCAGATGTTGCAGTCCCCTCAGCACCCTCACAGCCTCTGCTGGACACTCTCCAGCAGTTCCCTGTCTCACTTGAACTGGGGAGCCCAAGGACACTTGACCCAGGATTTTTCTTCCCAGGCGAGCTCAGTTCTGCATCCAGCCCTGTTGCACAACCAGGCCTTGCACAATGCTTGCAGGCTTTTTTATCAACCAGCTCCTCCAAAGCCTGGAGTTAGGAGAGGTGCCAGCCACGACCCATGAAAGCAAGGCAAGAGAATGCATTTCACAAGGAACCATGCAGCAAGATCTGGCCTACTTACCAGCACCACAGAGTCCTACCAGCTCCCCAAGATGGTTACTAAAGCTTTGCTAACCCTTCCCAGCACACTTGCATGTGCACTGCCAGAGCCAGGGAGAAAAGTCCCTGGTTATTTCTTAACCTCCTCATCTCTTACTCCACACAGCAAGAACAGAAAAGTTAGTCATAGTTCCAGGATTATTCCTTGTGAGGAAGCAGCTGGAGGCACAGCTAACTCAGCAAGAACACTGCAGGAATCTGACAACTTAGGGCACAGAATCACCTGGGTGGGAAGACCTTAAGATCACTGAGTCCAACCATAGCCCAGCATCAACCTGTACACAACTGTTAGACCATGGCCCTGAGTTCCTCATCCAAATGTCTTTTAAACCCTTCCAGGGATGGGCACTTCACCACAGGATGGCCCTTATGGTGAAGAGGTTTCTTCTAATGTCCAACCTAAACCTCCCCTAGCACAACTTGAGGCCTTTCCCTCTTATCCTCTCACTTGTTACCGGGGAGAAGAGGCCAGGCCCCACCTCACTGCAGCTTCCTTCCAGGGAGTTGTAGGGAGCAATGAGGTCCTCCCTCAGCCTCCTGTTTTCCACACTAAACCACCTCACCCACCCCTTACACCTCACTCTTGGGACTCATGGCCCTAGAGAAGCCTCCAGAGGTCCAGGTGCTCCTCCTCTCCTCTTTCTGGGTTCTGTGGGAGACCAGCAGCACACAATTGATTGGAATGTTTACTTGGGGAGAAGCAGAAGGAGATTAGGAGCACTCTGTAATTATTTGTTCTCACAGGTGAGATTTCAGACTGAAAGCCCAGCACTGGCAGAGGTGCACCTGTCAGTGCAGAGTCTGTGACTCAGCCCAGGCAGAGCTTGGATAACGTAACCTGCCCGCACGGATCCAGCCAGGCATTGGGAAAGCAACTTATGTAAGGCCAGGAGCTGTGTTCTGAGAGGCAGCAGAGCCCACATCAGGAAGCAGAACAAAGGTTAGTGCCAGCAGAGGTGACTGCCAGGTGGGGAGATTTTATACCACAGGGTTAGACAGGAGATGGCAAGGGCAGAGAGCAGGGAAGCCTTTTCCTCAGTGCTTTGTTATCTTGGCTGCAGCAGGCAAAGGAGAGAGTAAAGTCCAGACACAGCTGTGGGTGAGCTGGGTAAGAAAACCATCACTGCCAGCTCCTGGTCACTCAGCCTCCCTCCCCAAACCCAACTGCACCCACAGTTGTTCCACAAACTGCCACACTCAAAAGAAAGAAGTTACCTTGCACCTAAAGCTCTGCAAGCAAGCACTGATGGGGCCTGAGAGCTCCAGCACGAAGAGTGGTGAGCAGCAGGGAAAGCCTCCCTCAAGGCCAGACAGGGAGCTGTGGTCCTGTGGCCCTGTCGAGCTCCTCCAGCTGCACTGAAAAGAGATGAAAGACAAGTTGGAGAAGGCACTGAGCCTGCCCAACCCCAGCTACTCAAAAGACACCACCCCAAAGGTTACTGATTGAACAGTAGGCAAAGTGATGACAAAGCAGGAGGCTTTAGTGTCTCAATCAGAGCAAGACTCGTTAACTGAGGGTGAAGCCTGCTGAGGGACAGCCTCCTCCTCCTCCTCCTCCCTCCTGCCCACTCTCCTCCTTACTTTCCAAGTCTTTCACACTGGAAGGTTAAGAGAAAGCACTCAGCTGTGTCAGCTTTGGTGCTATCATAGAATTGCTTCTGTTGGAAGAGATTGAGTCCAGTCTTGAACTCAGCACTGCCAGGGCACCACTGAACCATGGTCCTTAGCACCACAGCTCCAGGGCTTTGAAACCCTTCCAGGCATGGGGACTGCACCACTGCCCTGGGCTGCCCAGGCCAGGCCTTGATAACCCTTTGGAGGAAGAAATTGTTCCTCAGGGCCAACATAAACCTCCCCTGGAAAAACCTGAGACCATTTCCTCTTGTCCTATTGCTTGTTTCTTGGGAGACCAATCACGACCTGGCTCCAACCTCCTTTC
>VWYK01080609.1:15020-37960 GCA_013399775.1 Semnornis frantzii | reverse complement strand
GTTCTCGCTGCATTATCTGGCAGCGTGTGAACTTCTGACCTTCTGTCAACTTCCCTCAGACGAACGAAACAAAAACAAATGTTTTTTTCTTCTCCTTCTCCTCTCTCTCTCTCTCTCTCTCTCTTTAATTTAAAGAAACAATTAGTTTTTATTTTTTGCACAGGCCCCCCTTCATTGCTTAGTTCTGTGCCTTAGACACAAAGAGGGGAGATGGGCTGAGGGCAGAGAGACAGGGAGGCCGCAGCTCCAGGTACCCAGCGGCAAACAGGAGAGCAAGGTTGGAGCTAGAGCCGGGCTCCGACACCCCTCGGCGAAGCAGGGCAGGGAAGCGGAGCTGGGCTGGGGAGGGGGAGGAGAGATTGCCCTTGCGCACTTTCTCCCCGCACGGCCGAGGCTGCAGCGCCCCGAGGTGCCGTGCTGCTGCCGGCCTCCCTGCCTTGCGTTTTTACTCTTTCCCTCTTTCTTTCGGCCAGCAACCTCTTGTTAAATCCCAGCCTTTAAACCCCTGCCTGGCGAGCCTTTCAACCATGGAGAGATCTTCCCTGAATAGAACTGTTAAACTTGCAGAATAGTCGCCGAATGCATTAGCCGCTAGTTAATATTAACCCCAGGAAGGGGGTGGGGGGAACGCAAACAGAGGTGGGTAAGTCAGGTTCTCAACTTTGCAGGTGACAACAGTAGTTTGCTGAAGGCTCTCCCCTTCCTCCATTCCCTCCCCCCCTCCTCAGCCATTGGCTGGATTCTGGGGAGAGATAAGGAGGCCAGGTCAGTATGATAAAGTTGGAATTTGTATGAAATAAAATAGCAGTATCGTGTAATGCAAGCACACAATCAGTGCGTGAATTGAGGAATTTAGAGATCAACTTGGCATTTAGGAAGCCCACCAGGTTGTTTACACTGACAGGTACCTGTTAAGTGTTTCCTTCAAGCAATTCATTTGTGAAGAGATTAGGAGCTGGCAGGAGAGGGCTTGTTGAACAACTTTGCCTCCACACAAAGCGTTAGTGGAGGCAGCCCTGCTGAGCTTCACGGTGGCTGAACAGAATTGGGCTTGATTTGTGGCACACGACCCAATGAATTAATAAATAGTCTGTGCTTCACGGCTTTTGACTCTGACAATCCAGCTCAGGCAGTATAAAAGGGAGGAAAGTCCTTTAGGAGGTCGTTTCTTCTTTATTTTGCCTGAAGCTGGAAGCTGATGCTCACAGAGCCAAATCGGCAGCAACACCCTGCCACTGCCTGCATCGATGCCCACATCCTTACCCACAGCTTTGCCAAGCTATCCACATCCCTGCCATCATTGTGTCACACAGGGATGTTACCTTATCGGTAGTTGTAATGTCTGATCCTTCACTTCCCCCCCCCGTAAATCGGTAGAGGAACATATCCATCCTCTCAGGTGTATGAGGCAGGAAAGAAAAAAAAAAAAAAAAATCAAACTCAACTTCCTTGTGCTTCTGGGCTTTGCTGCCGGGAATGGTGCTGAAACCCAAACACCCATGAAGCAGTAGGCCAGAGAGTCCAAAGTGAGCTCACGATTGCATTTTATATCTCTCGGGACCTGCTCGTTACTGGAATTGCTTTTTATGGCTGTTGATAGACACATGGGAACTTTCTTATTGAGCAACCTTGCTATGTCGCTTAAAAGTGGCGTCGCCGGGGTAGTGGAGGGGCTGTGTCTTTCTGGGAGCTGTGAAAGCAGACTTCACGGTCTGTTACTGGCAGTGTGGGAGGCAAACTGAGGAGAATGGTCCTGCAGAGGGCCAAGCATCTCAGGCCAGCAAAAGTGAGGGAAGAACAGCTCACCACATCCTGCTGCAGCTTTACTCCACATCGATATTTGCATCAGGCAAGCCACATTGTGTGTATCCATAAGTTATTTTCCTCTCAAAAAAGGGAGAAAATGTTGACAACATGTTTCTAACTCCATACCTTCAGTCGAGCAATTTTCAATGCTTTTGGTGCTGATTTCCAGATTCTGGGGGCTGCTGGCTTGTCTGTTTCCCCCTTGGAGAAGATAGGAAATCCTCTCGTCAAACTTTCAGGGTTTCGTTTGGAGCTTCTCTCAATTTCACCCCTACATCCCCTCTTCCCTCCCCCCTTTTCTACCCCACTGATTTGCTCGATTCTCACAGGCCCCCGGAGTTGTGGAGCCTGGTTCAGCTCCATGGAAGGCTAGTGGCTCCAGAGAGGGATGGAAAACCCTGTGATGGCTTCTCCAAGGATTTGGAAATGTTTTACTTCACACAAAGATTCTTCTAGCTTGCATAGCATCCCTGCTTCGCTTAACTTCCCTCCTTGGCCCTCCCTTGCTTTTCATCTTCCCATTAAGAGCTATATTATTGTATGGATTTGCTGGGCTTTGTAGGCGAGCGCCGATGTATGTTTGAAGCGGAGTGAATGCTCCCAACCCTTGCTGCTTTGAGGGTTCTAATGAGTGATGGGCGCGAAGGGAGAGAAAAAACAACCCACTCCTCCCTCCAGCACATAAAGGCTGTTAACATGGATTGAGACTCCTTTCAACACAGAATTAAGCTGAAAAGACCCGGAGAGACATTCCGAAGGGGAATCTGTGACTCTGAGCTACACGGCGAGTGTTTGTTCTCGGCCGAAACTTTGCTCTCGGGAAGGGGACAGGGCACTTAACTGCAGGAATTTGCTCCTTGCAGGTGGCTTTGAAGCGACACACTCACACCTCAGTTCTGCGGATGGGGCCAGGGTTTCCCCCGTCCCTGCTGCAGGTGCCGAGGGAGGAGGTGGCGTCCCGGTGGGTCTTCATGGTCTTTATCCCCTCGTCCTCCCGTGTCCCCAAGTTTCGGCCCTCTCCTCACCTGCCTCTCCGTCCCTCCCTGGCAGCAAGGGAACAGGATGCTCAGCCCTGGCTTTTCTCATCCCGTGCAGCGATTTGTTGTTTGGGGGTTGTTGTTGGCCTTGGTTGGGGTCTTGGTGGTTTTGGTTTTGTTTTTCGGGGGCAGGAGGTAGCGGTGTGGTGTTTGCGTGGATCCTGCTGCCGATTCAGCTGGGGAAGGGAGAGTAGGATGATGCTGTGGGGAGGTAGACGATGCAGAGGGGGTNTGTGCCCGTATCCCCGCAGCGCTGCAAGGATAAGTTGAACGCTCTGGCGATCTCGGTGATGAACCAGTGGCCTGGAGTGAAACTGAGGGTGACAGAGGGCTGGGACGAGGACGGCCACCATTCTGAGGAGTCACTGCACTACGAGGGCCGCGCCGTGGACATAACCACTTCGGACCGGGACCGAAGCAAGTATGGCATGCTGGCCCGCCTGGCCGTGGAGGCGGGCTTCGACTGGGTCTACTACGAGTCCAAGGCGCACATTCACTGCTCCGTCAAAGCAGGTGAGGCGGGCAGCATGCCCAGGGACACGTCGGGGTTGGGGAGGACACCCCTGGGTCACAGGTCAGCAGCCCAGAGCCTTCTGTGCCCTGCCCGGTGCCGCCCGGGCTCCCTCCTCTCCATCCTGGTGGAGTGCCCATCAGGCCTATCCTCCCCGTCTCCTCGGGGATACAGAGAGCAGCCTGTCCCACGCCCGCCTCTTAGTGAACCTGCCGGCGCAAGGGTGAGGGAAAGGAAGGCAAGAGGGAAAAGAAAGGGAAATAATAATTTTAAAAGCCCAGCCGGCTGCAGCACTTTTTGACAGCGTTTTTATTTGGGTGATTTGCTCGCCCAGCTTTCTCACCAGCGCTGCGTAGCAGCCACACACCCTTCTCCTCCCCCGTGGGATTTGCTGCTTTTCTCCATCCGAAGAGCATGTTCAACACAAACACTAGTGGCCGTCTCCCCTGGCTGCACGCCCTACTCGCGATCGCTAATCTCCGAGTGGGAGCTGGCCAGGAAAATAAATAAGAAACGTGGTCCCATGCCTCCTTCAGCAGTAGCCGCTAGGAAATTCCCAGCCAGACATACACATACATGCAATTTTCCCCTTCCCCTGTGCTTACAACGCCACACGCTGTCTCAACCCGGGAACAGCTCGCAAGAAATCTCCGACTTTCTGAGTATTTTCTTAACATTTGACACTTTTTTTTGGGGGGGTGGGGTAGGGTGATCAAAACAGTTGGCAAGTGCCAGCCTGCCCTGTCACCTCACTCCACCCAGCTGCATGGCAGCTAAAGTGCTTTTTAATAGCATCTTCTAACCCAGCAACCCTCTGTAAGTGTCAAAAAACATTTGATTGCAAAAGAAAATAATGGGCTGTCTTTAAATATAGCTGTTTGCTTCAAAACCAGCAGCCTAACGGCAGGGAAACCGACCAGGCTTCACCATGCCCACCTGCAAGAGGGACACACACTCACACACAAACCCTCCCTGCCACTCCATACTGAAGCTCCCTAGGAGCTGAGCCGAGGTAGAACCTCTCGCGGCTCATGCGGGCTTTGTCCTGAGAGCCTGCTACTGCTTTTGTTCAGCTCCCCAGTCCTTTTCAGGCAAAAAGAGGCCCTCCAAAGCTGTCGGCCGTGCGGTGATAAGAAACATCCCTTTCAATGGTGAAGATGCGCTTTATAGCATAAGGTGTCCTATTCTGGTGTGCAGTGACCTTAGCCCAAGCGCACCTCCTAATCCACCCCCACGGGTATTTCATAGCAGAGGACTAGACCCAAGCTGCTCATTGAGATTCGGCACACACGGACTTGGGGGCAATATTTAGAGGGTGTCAGGCAGGGTCGTGTGACTGTACCATGCGGGCTGCAAGGGAGCAGGCTTGAATTCCACCCGCTCAGCCTGATTTCAAACTGTCCAAATCTCATTTCATGACAGAGCATCTTATGAGAAGATTAAACCCCATAATGCTAGGCAGGAAGATTCTTTATCTAGATCTCTGTTTGCAAAAAGTATGATCCCAGAGACTGGAATGCAAAGAAGAGTTCCCCCAAAGCCTGAATTATTGTCACCAGGACAGAGGAGGGAGAGGCAAGGGTGGTAAAAGGGACATTGATAATGCTCTACGGCAAGTATTTAGAGCAAGCTTCTACATTTAAAATTCAAATACAGATCTTGAGTGCCTTGGAAAAGTGGCTCTGCTGTGCAAATAGTGCTTGGAAGGTCCTGGGTTTTTTGGAGAGTATGTGTGTGAATTGGCACATAGGGTTTCTGCACCTGAACAAATAGGGAAGGGGAGGAAAGGGGGGGAAGAAGCTGGGAAAAAAATGGAAGTGTCCTCTCTTCCAAGAGTGTCTGCATTTATTACATGAATCAGAATGACAATGCTGATCCTTTATTGGATTTTAATTAGAGAACCCAAACAAGCACTGCTCAAAGAAGCAGATTTTCACACCTCTGCCAATTCACTGGCATGTTTGTAGAGCTGCTACACTAGTAGATCTATTCATCAAGTCCCTGAATATGCAAACAAAGCTCTAGCCAGACCTTTACCGCTGGCTTGTAGGAAGGTGTAGTTTGCTAGTGGAGGACTCCACATAAAGCACATAGTTTGTTTGTTGCCATGTCCTCCCTGAAGAGGCCTTGGAGATCTCACTGCTTCATTTCTGAAGGAGAAGTGATAAAGTCGTTAGCAAACCAACAACAGTCTAATTTTCGCCCTTGCCATCCTTCCTGAGAAAGTCATTAGAAGAAGCTCCAAGGATTTAAGTTATAAGAGCTTTAGTATCAGCCACAGAGTCAAAATACAAAATCTGACTACCTGTAGGAGATAAATCACCAAGACTCTAAACTGACATTGAGAATAACTGGGACAAACCAGGGGAAGGCAAGGGAAGAATGCCAACAGCTGTAGCAAAGACACTTGCTACTGTGACATACTGCAGGCTACTACCTAATGCACAGAAAATCAGAGCCTTTAGAAATGCTGCAGAGTTCCTTGGTTAAGTCAGGTATCAGGCTGGAAATGGGCAGAGGTCCTCTCCCACTGACCTACTCATGGCTGAGCTTCTAGAAAGGGATTTGCAAGAGAGACAGTGTCGCCACTATTTCTGCTTGCTTTAGACCTGTGATTGTTCCTCTTGCTAGCACTGGAATGCAGCAGTGATTAGAGACAGCACTTAGTAACTAAACTCTGAGTAACTCCATAAGCTGGAGGAGGTGAAAGAGAGATGCTCTTGGGTCTGGCACAGGCATGGGGTTGCTCAAGGACCTCATGCCCTGGGACAGAGAACAGCATCCTCCTACTAGTGGTGTAGCAGAGGTGAAGAAGATGCTTTTCTAGGGCAGAAGAAGGGTGAACCAGAGCACTGGAGATGAGAAAAAATACTGATACAGGGGTGACATGCCCCAGCAGCTGCCATATCAAGTAGGAGAGGAGCAAGCACTGAGAGTAGCAAGGGGTCACGTGCAGAGTCATGGGGAGTGTCTTGGGAAACCTGGACTGTTGCTTTCTGGTGGAATGATGTGCAAATTCTTAATGCTTCTTGGGGCAAAGCCTCCTCCTGCTCTCTTCTGTTTGCTGCCGTAGATGGGCTCCTTGAATAAGAGCTATGTGGAGACCCTGGGTATTGCAAGCATGGACACTTGCCTAGGGGAGAAACCTTATGTCAGCAGAATTGCTTGGCTTTGACAGTCTGTGAGATATCTAATATCAAGTGTCAATGCAGGCCAAACAGCAGCCAAGTGGAAAGTTCTTCCAAAAGAGATTCGTTCTGGAAGAGCTTTCTCAATGCAAATGTTTTTTGCCCATCTCCTCAATGAGACAAACCACCTTTGTAACTCCCAATCCAAGTAGATACACCAGCTCAAATCTGGCAGGAAGTAGGTGGACTCTCACATGGCCCACTGAGTGCAAAGTGGGCATATTTGTAGACAAGGACTGTGGAATTTCAGAAGGAACAGAGGCTGCATCCAGCACCTGTGCCTCTAAGGTGAATTGGGGTGGCTGGGGAAGTGATTTGTCCCCTTGTGCTCCACTATTTTGGCCCAGAAGGTTCCTCCTCTAACTCCATTGTGCCTCTCTCCTTGCACAGAAAACTCAGTGGCAGCCAAATCAGGGGGCTGCTTCCCTGGCACAGCCATAGTGCATCTGGAGCAAGGCGGCACCAAGCTGGTGAAGGACCTGAGCCCTGGGGACCGGGTGTTGGTGGCTGACACAGAGGGCAGGCTGCTCTACAGTGACTTCCTCGCTTTCCTCGACCGGGAGGATGACTCCCACAAGCTCTTCTACGTCATTGAGACACGGCAACCTCGGGCCCAGCTGCTGCTGACAGCTGCTCATCTCCTCTTCGTGGCTCCCCAGCACAACCAGTCGCAGTCGGGGACCCCCAGCAGCCAGGCGCTCTTTGCCAGCCACATACGGCCAGGCCAGCGAGTCTACGTGTTGGGTGAGGGTGGGCAGCAGCTCTTGCCAGCAGCTGTCCACAGCGTCTCTCTGCGGGAGGAGGCTTCAGGAGCGTACGCCCCGCTCACTGCCCAGGGCACCATCCTCATCAACCGGGTGCTGGCCTCCTGCTACGCCGTCATCGAGGAGCATAACTGGGCACACTGGGCATTTGCTCCCTTCCGCTTGCTCCAGGGGTTGCTGGCCACTCTCTGCCCTTCCAGTGGGGGGGACCTGGTGAGTGCCCCCACCACCCACGGCATCCACTGGTACTCTCGCCTCCTCTACCGCATTGGCAGCTGGGTGCTGGATAGTGACTCTTTGCACCCACTGGGCATGGTGGGGCCATCCAGCTGAGAGCATTCCACGCCTCCCTGGCTGCTTGCCAGGCTCTGAGGGAGAGACAGAGACACAGAGAGAAAGAAAGGATTTTTAAAAGGAGACAAGAAAAGAAAGAAAGAAAGAAAAACTCAAAAGAAAAAAAATTACATATTTTTAAAAGAGAGCACGGATTAAGACTTTAAAATAATAATAATAAAATAATAATAATTAAGTAGGACAGTCCAAAGTAGACTTTAAGGGAAGCAAAGACCCCGGGAAGTTCTGTTCTGTTTAGTTTATAAATATATATATATATTTTTATTTGTTCTTTTATTTTGTTGTTTCGTTCGTTGTTGGTTGTTTTTTTTCCTCCTCTTCTGGATATTTATTTCTTTGGTCTTTTGAATAGATGTTTTAAATGATATGAACCGGACCTTCAAGAGCCTTAAATAGTTTCTTTGATAATTTATTATCATGTGAACTGTACTCACAGGGGGAAAAAAAATTATTTTGTGAGGCCAAGCGAAANTTTTGCTTTGTAAAAAAAAAAAAATCAATGACAAAAAAAAAAAGAAAACGCCAACAACAAAACTAAAAACCAACAAACCACCATTTGGCCACGTTCATGGAAGTCAAGACTGTTACACAAACTTTTTATTTGCAAAAAGCCGTAAGAAAGCTTTGTTATTTTCAACTTCAAGAAGAAAAAAAAAAAAGAAAGAAAGAAAAAAAAAAGGAATAATAAAAAAAGAAAGAAAAAGGGAAAAAAAAAAGAGAAGAAAAAAATTTATCAGAAAAGAATATTTTTTAAAAAGCGCACACGGCGGCAATTCTGTGACGATGGAGATGGTAGTTTGTACAGAGGGGAGAAAAGGATGTTTTGCATTAATAAATTGAGAAATAACTGCTGTAAATTTACTAAAATGTATTTTTGAATATTTTGTAATAGTTTTAATAGTTTTATAGAAATAAAATGTGCCATGCACAGTCTGGTTAGTATATGATAACTAAGAATACCTGGTGCATCCCTTTTGTTTGTTTGGTTGGTTGGTTTTGGTTTTGTCTTTTTTTTTTGTTCCTTTTTCCTTTTTTTTGCTCATTGGTTTAAGAAACATGATGCCTAAAGGAGTGCCCATTCTTTTATTTAGATATGTTGCCTATAAGTTTTTAATTTTAGTACTTTAATTAAGGAAACGAATCCATCACATCCGCACGTAACCTGGAATCTCTTGTACTAACAGTAGAATCTCACTTATTCACATGAGCGACTGGGAGACATCGTTCCCCCTTCACTGGAGCCCCAGCTCCCCATCTGTGCTCAAGTGATGCTTCCCTCTTCCAGCTCCAGCCCTGCCTCTGTATCTACCTGCCAGTCTGGTCCAGAGACTGCAGGTGGATCTTAAAATTGATACCTGAGAGCATTAAATCAAGTTTGTCCTTTGAAGTATCTCAACCTGGAGGCAGGCAACTGTCCACCTTTTCACAGCGCTGGGATTTTAACTGGCTTTAATTTGGGTGCCAGGAAGATGGAAATCTGCGAGAGAGGCACTGACTTTGGTGAATTGGCTGGGATTCATGTGACTGATGCTGGAAGAAGGAGATGGTCATGAGATATCACTGGCCATATTGCTTGAGTAACAATGCAGGGCTTGGGGCCACCAAGAAAAGTGAAAAACACCCTTTGCTAAACAAAAAGAAGAGATAAAAATGCGCTCTTTTACTCTGCATCATGTTCCTTAGCAGTACTGCATCGGAGTCTGTCCTGAGCCATCAACGAATGAATACAATGGAGATATGTTTTAGGAGCCAAGCGGTGGGAGCAGTGCAGCATTCCTGCCTGGTCCCAGTCCCAAGCCCCACTGAGGGGCTCGTCCTCACCAAGTGCTGATGAGTGAGGTTCTACTGCGCCATGTGCTCCTTCTTGGAGGGTTCCCAGGATCCCTTTAAAAATTGTGCAAAACATTGTGTGTGGGTGCGTGCGCGTCTGCGACAGGATCGTGCCGGAAGGGAGCTTTCCTTAAATGTCTTCTCAGCTTTTCTTCAGTTTCCATTACCGATCTAGGACGTTCACCCATCAGGCAGCTTCTTGCTCCAGATATGTAGCCACATCCTCTGCCAAGATAGACAGCAGCTTCAGGTGGCTTTCTGGGATGTCCCTGCCTGGGGTCACCTCCAGAGAGTAAAGAACATGCTCCTCCATGCTGAAAGCCCAAGAGCTTCTAGAGCGGTGCTGGGAGGTGATGGCTGAGCCCCAGGCATGAGCAACCCCTTGTAAAGCCCTAAGAGATGGATGTGCTCTCTCCTTCCCCTCAGCTTCTAGTCCAGGGCCACTCCCATTCTTCAGTGCTTGGAGATGGCCGGGATGGTGAGACTTCAATGCAACTGCACCCATGTGGACTGCTGGGATAGGAACCAAAGCACTTATGCAGTGTGGGGCACTGAGGGGGGGACTGTGGACTGCCTGGTGGTTGCTGGGGACCTGCTGGCCACACCATTTCAGACTCTGCTGCCTCCATGTCTTTGGGGTCTGTCTGAGCTGCAGATATGGCTGGATTGAGACACATAAAACTGTGATCATGGAACAAATGAGCCTTTGCTCTAAGAGTCTTTCCTTCATATGACGGTGTCTGGGCATCTGAGCTCTCTGAATGGTGGTTGGCATTTTGTAAAGCTTCTATACTCAAAATCAACCATGACAGAGCCTCCCTTCTCCAAAAGTCAGACAGGGCAGGTGTTTAGGGATGTCAGTGATCAAGCTTAAAACTGTGGACTTGGGGGCTTTGGTCTAAATCATAACTGAGGGGAAAAAGATCCATTAGACTACAGCCCATGCTTGTGTCAGGGTACTGTACATGCCCTAGTAGAGACCATATCATGCATCACTACATTTAGTCTTCACCAAAAGGCAGAGACAAGCTAAGAGCTTTGTGGTGTGAGAGAAGTTAAGACACTGTCTTAACCTGTTCCAGCAAGCAAAGAAATGCTGCGCCGTGTTGCCCATCACACGCTGTCCATGTGGCTGTGCCTCCCTCTCACCTGATATTTATTACATCTCTTCCATCCGTGCCTCACATCCAGATCACCCCTTTGTGGTGTGCACTAGAAGCGCTTCATTAGACGGACTGATCCAACCTGCAGCTACAGCTCTCATATGAAGGATGTACTGTCATAACGTTGTGCAAAACGTCTAGGAGATGTCACCTTCCGTTTTCAGGGTCCAAGTATGGCAATAGTTTGTATAAAATGTACACATAGTGGTGGCTACAGAATAGTTTATGACTAAATACATATCTATTACTGTTAAAATAATGTATAAGAATGTACTTGAAGCTATTATCCTTGTGCTCTGTTGTCTGAATAATTAAAGAAATTACAGAGACTTCCTGAAATGTCTGTTATGTGATGGCATTCCTATTATGCACTCTCAGCTCAGCACTGTTTTCCCTGGTGCCATTGAAACAGGGTGTGAGGAGCCTAGCACTCAGTCCTGTGGGATTTGATGTGGAGCCCTTCAAACATGGCAGGATTTGTGCCTGTGTTACTTCACATAATGATGGCAACCACCCTCTTCTTCCACCCAGAGCCATGTAGACAGTCTAGCATTGACCTGCAAAATATCGCGTGGCTCTGCAAAGCTGACCAATTTGACAGGGACTTGTGAGGAGACAGAGATGTCCTGAAGGTCAGCCTGGCCTCCCAGCCTCTCTCATCCAAGCCAGTGTGAGAAGTGACCCTAATGAGACTGGGCTAATTTCTGTTTGTCCTACTGTTTTTTCAGTTAGGGTCCCAGTGCTCAGACGCCAGGTGTGCCAACTGAAGGGGTGCTTGAATACACCAGTGGAAGAAGATCACATCCACAGTGGAATTAAAATCCAGGTGACGAACTGGAATGAACCAGCCAGATAGGGGTGCCACGCCACAGCCATCAGCTCTTTGAGCCCTCACATATAAAAATTTGTTTAGCTGTATCTTTAGATATATTATATATGCACATATATATCTACATATATGATCTTCTTATCCCTCTGTTAAGAGCTCAGCAAGCCCCACCAGGCTATAAATACGTTTACGTTGGACCTCCCGAGCGTTTCACATTACACAGAGGCTGAGCAGATGATGTAAATCAACCCAGTTAGGTGTTAATTGGGCAGCAGTTTTGCAGCTGCAGTACAACATCTATTTCAATTACAGTGGGATGGAAATCAGAAAGAGCATTTTATTTTACTCATTACTGCAAGCCATAAGGGACCACTGAAATTCCTAAGCTTCTGAAATCCGCTCTTCAGCAGTTTCTGTATTAAAACTAGTGCAAACCTAACCAAAAGAGAGAGGAGGGGGGGAAAAAAAGACAAAAAAAGAAAAAAAGGTCAATTTTCCATGTACAGAACATTTCAGAACTTCCAATGGAGCAGTGTTAATGTGCTCCTTTGCCTGCACAGGCAGGGAAAAAAAAAATCATCTTTAAAATGTGCATCTTTACAAGCGATGGGATTGTCTCAGATTTTGATGGGAGCAGGATGAGGCCCACAGACACTCTTCATGCCAAGACCGTTAAATGTAGGTTTTAGTACTTTGCATTTGGTGTGTTTTGGCTTATGTATTTAAATAATTTTGGTTTTCAAGACTGAAAAGAAGGGAGCAAATCCAGGAAACATGAGTTTAATAATCCTGTCCTGGTGCCAATAAAATCAAGAGCGACATCCAGAGCTAATAGGGGTGCACAGGGAGCTGTGCTGTCAGCTCAAAGACCAGTGCAGGACCCCATGCAACTTCTTTTCCTTCCATTTTTAAGTGAGAGCAAGACAGCTCTTCAGACAAATATTGCTGCAAACCAGGAGTGAAACCATAAGGTCAGGAAATCCGTTTGGAGTAAAAATATTTGTTTTGATGTCCTGTGACCTAAATGTGAAATAAATATCAAATTTGCTCAGTTTGGTGTAAACAAATGTCCGTTCCTATTACCGAGGAGAAGAGGTGACAAGGATGCTCCCTGTGCCGTGACCGTGGAGTGTCTCTTGGCCACAAAACTCACATCTGGCTGCTGCCCAAGGGCAGGAGGGCTCGGCCATGGGCAGGGGAGCAAGGATGTTGTGGGAGCACTGTGTGCTTTGTGTGGCTTTGCCCAGCTAACTCAGCTCCAGGGACACTCCAGGGACACCTTCCTCACCCCATCGCTGGGGCAGTGCTTGTCTGGACCAGCTCTCTGGGACACTGTGATGTTTCTCTTGAGAAGGGGATGTGCTTACAGGAAAAACATACTTGGGAACACTTCATTGTTCCAAGTCTTGAATCTTTTGATGGCATTCTCTATATAATAAATCTGTATGTAATTATAGCAACTTCTTTTTGATATCATCACACACAGGGCCTGTGTCACAGACCTGCCATAGGGTTTCACTGGATGGAGAAAGTTTATTTTACAAGTAGGATGTACTTCAAGCTTTGGCCAATTTGGAGCACTGAAATCTGTTTTTCAAGCAATTTAGGCAGGAAGGGATCTCGGTTCAACCCTTGCCCATATGGGGCTCTTGGAGAACACTGCTGTGGAGGCTATCTCTAGTCTTGTCCCACATGTCTCCAAGGATGGAGAGCCACCACCCCACTGAGTATCTGGCATTGTTAAATAAGCTAAAATTTTTACCTAAATACTGGTGAGTCATGTTCCCTGTACCAAGAATTTCCCTTTATATTATTTTAAAAAAATTCTTCTAGGGACAGAGAAACCTAAGAGTTAGAACAAGATTAGTTTTAAGAAATCCCAGGTTCAAACTCTGGATGTTCAGTGGTTTGCTGAGTTCTGCCTCTTCTCTTCCAGCTTGTACCAAGCAGAGACGGCTGAAACATTACTCACCCTGCTAGCCTCTTCTCTGTAAGTCAGTCCCATCCTGTTTTCTACAGCACTAAGCACTGGGTTTAATTACTAGACTGTGATGAATGTAAATAAATAATAATCCCACGATTGCTCATGGACAATTCCTTTGGAATAGTTACCAGTTTGGTGCAACCTTTGTTGGTTCTGCCAAATGATGCCCTTTCTACTCTGCAAAGTTTTTCTGGAAACACGAGCACAATATATGTGCAGTATCAAACAAGTCTGTTCTGGCACAGTGTTTGTATGAATAAACATTTAGTGCTAACACCAGTGGAGGCTCTGGGGTTCACAAGCATCAGAAAGTCCAACTGCCATTCAAATATTTGCAAATAATGAATCATGTGATCCCACAAATAACAACAAACCAACCTGGTTGCTTTCATTGAGGAAAATGATTATGAATCATTGTATACTGTGGGCTCAATCCAACAACCACCAGCGTCAAAAGGAATCTGTCCAGAACTTCAAACAGGCAGGGAGCTGAGCTGTGTTTGTGCAGCTTTTCTCGGTGTATCCCTTGCTTTTGCATTGCATAATCGAATAACAGAATTTATCAGGCAAGCAGGAATTTCCTAGAGCAGCCAAGAGTGGGCAAATGTCATCCCCTGGCTGCATATGTGCAGCTCTCACTGATGTCAGTAGGGTTATGTATGGGCAAAATGAGGTCAGGCTGTGTTGTCCTACTTTATGTGCCCTGTGGTATTACACTCAATTAAGTTTTGTCTCCCAGGATGCAGCCTCCCTCCCACTTAAGTCACCAGGAACTTTGTCACTACACAGTGGTGCAGAAGACATGAAATACCAGTCTTTGATCTGGAGTGAAATACGGTTTAACTCGGGTATTTAGGAGCATGCAGCATGCAGAGGGGTTAAATTCAGTAGGAAAATAAATTAATTCATGAAATTCCAATATGAGACTTCTTCAGGAGAAGGTAACAGCTTTACAAGCTCGCACATAGCCTTGCAGGACATGGTGATCTCACTGAGGTAGCAGGGCATCTTCCCTGCCCTCTGTCAACTGCTCCCTACAGTCCCTTGCAGAAGGATCCTGGATATCACAGGCAACAGTTTTTAGGCAGCACAGGAAAGTCAACCACATCTTTGGTGTGGACTACCACGTGCTAGGCTACTTTGAAAATATTAACCACTGGTTACAAAATGGAACTATAAATAGCTGTAGGAATGTCAGCCGAAGGAGAAAGCAGTAAAAAAACCCAACCCTCATTACAGACAAACAAGCTGCCAGAAAGATGCCGTTTGAGTGAACCAGGTTTGGTCCTTGCCCCTTTGATGGGGTTTCTTCTGATTTTGAGCAAGTAGCTCATTATCTTCCTGCCTTCATCAGAGATGTGCAGAAAAACATCTCTGAGGATAATTTTCTGTGGTCTGTGCGGTCTTACATGATGAGAAACACAGGGATTCAGATATCATCTGCTGCCTATGTGTCACTCTGAGGGATCTCCTCTCTGTGTACATGGTGAAAGCCAAGGATCATTAGAACTTTTACATGGCAGCCTATTCAAAAGATGTCTTATTTATACATTCATTAATGCATTACAGTTAATTTTTTATTCTCTTGCAGCTGCCAGTAGTAGGCATCTATAGATAGAATAAATATATTTCCTAGGGGATTATTAAGTCCATTCTAAATACCTTTGGAAAAGAAGGCAACTGTTTTTTCCCATCTGGAGTGCTCTGTACAGTTCTAGAGCCCCCAGCACAGGAAGGACATTGAACTGTTGGAGCAGATCCAGAGGAGGCCACAAAGATGCTCAGAGGGCTGCAGGAGCTCTGCTATAAGGACAGGCTGAAAGAGTTGGGACTCTGCAGCCTGGAGAAGAGAAGGCTTCCAGGAGACCTTATAGTAGCCTTCCAGTATCTGAAGGGGGCCTACAGGAAGGCTGAGATTATTTACAAGTCTTGCAATGACAGGACAAGGGGCAATGGGTTTAAACTGGCAGAGGAGAGATTGAAACTGGATGTTAGAAGGAAGTTCTTTGCAGTGAGGGTGGTGAGACACTGGCACAGGTTGCCCAGGGAGGTTGTGGCTGCTCCCTGCCTGGAGGTGTTTATGGTCAGGTTGGACGAGGCCTTGGGTGACCTGTACTAGTGGGAGGTGTCCCTGCCTATGGCAAGGGGTTGGAACTAAATGATCTTTGAGGTCCCTTCCAACCTTACCATTCTATGATTCTATGATTCTATAATGTTAAACTCTGTACTGTACATGTAAGCCACAAGAAGAACCCACAAGTCAGTACCCAGGTCATGGCTAAGACATGGTTTTGGTTTCTCATAGCTTCTGTGTGTCTCTTACTGCAGTCACTGGGGCACAGAGGGCACTTTGGTTCCCCCAACCACACTGACTGGTTGGAGAGGTCTGTGTGAACAAGATCTCCATGGATTAATGAGGGAGATGATATATCAAGAGCTCACATCTTGACATACTGACACCCACAATGATGTGTCTGAACAAAGGTTTGCTAACTTAGAGCTTCATCCTGCCCAAAATGTCACTTATGCCCTCTGCTTTCTGCACAGGCTTCCCTGGGGTGTTAGGTTAAATCTAGGGTGTCCTTGACTCATTCAGTGGTCTTGGTGTGGGGCACTTACAGGTTTTCCTTAAGTCTACAGAGTGACAGACTTCTGGGCACTGACGTATTCACTCCCTCTCTGTGTCGACGCTGGGGTAAGATCAGTGTAGTCCAAAGCCAGAGCTTTCCCTGGGGCTGGTCCTCCACTGAGCAAGCTCAGGACTTCAGAGCAGCCACAAACCTCAGCATTTCTTTCCAAGAGTAAGGCACACTTGTTCAGCCTTGCCTGCTTTGGTATAAACATTGTGCACGCACTATGTAGTTAATTAAAACTTTTCCCACTCAATTTTCCCCTGGGGGGAGGAAGGGAGAAGAGATAGATAGTCATGGGAGAGGCGCTTGTCACATCGCTTAATGTGCTCTGGAGGGTGACACACAGTGCCATGAGGATAAAAAGCTGCAGAGGGCTGAGGGAACACCATGGAGTGCATGGAGAGCTGTTCCTGGAAAGAAATGTCACTTAATATGTGGATTCTCAAAGGAAAGAAGTGGTGGGTTTCTAGGAGAGGAAAAATAGATCAAGACCACCTGCTCTCCAAGGCGAGGAGGTGTGGATGGAGGCTTGCCCTGACACACATGCGATGCTGATTGGTGGCTTGGGAACTTTTGGCATCTTGGGAACCTCCCATCCTCCAAAGCCCAGTTTTGGGGCAACTAATGGAAAGGACGGGAGAATTCACAGGCTACTGGGTGTGGGCAGGACACAGCCAGGTCTGTGCACAGGTGCTCAGACAGCAACTGAGCATGACTCAGCTCTGACTCCAGGAGCTGTCCTGGGCGTCAGACGCAGAAGAGCCTACATCTCTCCTGTGTACCGGTCGCATGTTACTGGTAGAGAGTAACTCGTTGTGGTGTGAGAATGTGAAAGGGCTTTTTCACAGAGAGTAAGTGCCCAGGTCTGTACAACCGATGCTGTGATAGGCAGGGCTGTTTTCCACCTCTGGGAGAAGCTCAGCTCCCAAGCAGGAAGGCAGCTGTCCTCTGCACTGAGCACAGGGCATGGAACCAGGCTTTCTGAAGTGTTTTCACTTTCAGTCACCTCTGGTGTCTTGTTTTTGTCAGTGCTGGGTGGCTCAGCACCGAGCTGATGGTGCCAGCACGGGAGGAATGCAGCTGGTACCCACCAGAGTATGGGGTTATACTGCTTCATCTGGTGCCTTCCAGCAGGTGTTGAATAACAGCTGGGCAAAGAAGGTGCCACTTTGTGGGACCTTGCTGAGGAGCCCTGGCAGGTGCTGCAGGAGTTCACAAAAGTTGATAGATGCATAGCAAGAAGGACCCAAGCACTACCAAGGTATTTCCACTTCTCTGGCTTAGATTCTGGAGCTTCAAGGGGGCTTTGTTTTTCCCAAAACAGAAAGAAGCTGACTGCGATCAGCAATGGGCAGGGGGCTTGTCTCTGTGCAGCCTCTGCCCTTTTAGGGACCGAATGGGCAGGTGCTGGACAGCAGTGAGACCATTTTGAAGGGAGCTGTAGCATGGGTTCCTCACCTGGGGCTCAGATGTTTGTGACCCCACAACAGGAAGATTTGGAAGAACAGAGCCCGGTGAAGTGATTTGGAAGAAGTGAGCCCAGACATCCAAAATGGAGTAAAATGTGAATTTCATGCTATAGGTTCTGAAGGAGGGAAATTGTCACTTTATAAATGTAGAAGAAGTCAAGTCTGGGCTCTTCCTGGACCTTCTCTTTGCAGCAGGAAGAGGTTTTGTTTCATCACAAGGTATTTAGGTGTAGGGGATCTTTCATCTCACAGAATCACAGAAGGTTTGGGGCCAGAAGGTACCTCAAAAGATAATTTAGTCCAACCTGCCTGTCAGAGTGTCAGAGTAGGATCGCCTACACCAGCTAAATTCATTGAGTCTGTACTTTGGTATCAACCAAAGCTGAGAATGCAACACCTCTAAATATTATTTCACCTTTGAGTACCACAGAATAAACAGCAACATTGGAATATCTTTTTGGAGATTTATACATCAGAGCTCTTCTTTTCCTATTTATAGGAATCCTGACAGGACAGAACTATTTATTGAGAGTTAAATAACGACATCTGCTATGATGAATATCAAATCCAATGGAAGCTGTTTCATATTAAAAAAGAAAGTGAGGGCCAGATTTCCTCTCCATGAATACAGGCACAGCTTTAGAAATTTCTTTAAAGCTTCACTCTTTACACCAGGCAAAATTTTAGTTCAAGGAGGTTCTTTTAACAAGAATTATACATAAGTGCAAAAAGAGTTTGCTTTAAAAAAAAAAAAAAAGAAAAGAAAAGAAAAGAAAAGAAAAGAAAAGAAAAGAAAAGAAAAGAAAAGAAAAGAAAAGAAAAGAAAAGAAAAGAAAAGAAAAGAAAAGAAAAGAAAAGAAAATAAAAGAAAAGAAAAGAAAAGAAAAGAAAAAAGAAAAAAAAGTATCATCAAGAAAAAAGCAGCAAAAGCAACCCGCCAGACCTTTACGATCTATTCCTTTAGGTGGAATCAAAGTGACCTCTAGTGATTCCCCATCAACCGTGCAGCTCGGCAGCACCAGCACAGAGCAACGGAGCGGCGCTGCTCTCTCCTCTCTTATGAATGCAATAAATACCTGAGTAAAATAAATGCTAACCATTAGTGACTGTTCCGCTGACCATTCCTACAACTCAAGTGTAAAACCTCTTCCCAAACTCTACTGTTCCTTTCCATGCGAGTCACGCACTGTTAAAAGAAGATGATTGCTTTTATTAGCCCATTAAAAATAAGCAACACAATGAATTTATTAGGAGCTTATCATCCATGTGTCTTCTGGCACTGCTGACGTGCTGTTCTTTGGGAACAGGCAGGCTAGGAAATGCGCTAGATTTGTGATTTAACTCGTTTGTTCCTATTTTTTGGAACAGTCACAGGCTGATCACAAAATTATTACCAGTTGTGCAATCGGTGTGGGGTGCTAAGCTATAGCCACCCCTGAGTTCAATCAGGCTGGACAACAGGAGAGAGATTTTCACTTCTACAAGGTGATATTTTTCTTTCCTACAAACTATCAAGTGTCTTGAAAAAAATAACAGAGAGAGGATGTTATAATTCATCAGAAGTGGGGGAAACTAAAAGTATGTATCAGTCACATTGTGTCAGTTTGCCACAAAAATCAAAAGAAAAGGGGGGTTAGAAAAGGGCTGTAACCATTCAGAGGCAACACAGGAGAAGTTCAGTCAGCAGTGAGATGGTTGTATGCTCTGGCCTAATATTCCCCAGGGGTATTTCAGCTTTGGGAAAGGCAGCAAAAAAATCATTGATTGCCTGGGCACAGGAGATAGGGGCAGACGTGATGGAGACGCTGAGGTCTGCTGAAGCTGAGAATGCAGAATTTAAAAAAAATATATTTTCCATAGATTGGATGTCATAGAATCATAAAATCATAGAATCAAGTAGTTTGGAAGCGGTCTCCAAGCTCATCCAGTCCAACCTATCACCCAGCCCTAGCCAATCAACTAGACCATGGCACTAAGTGCCCCATCCAGGCTTTTCTTGAACCCCTCCAGGGACGGCGACTCCACCACTTCCCTGAGCAGCCCAGTCCCCCCAGGTCCCTTTCCGCCTGGCTGCTCTCCAGCCACTTTGTTCGCAGCTGGTAGCACTGCTTGGGATCGTTGTGGACAAAGTGTAGAACTTAGCCTTGTTAAATCTCATCCCATTGGCCTCTGCCCACCCATCCAGCCTGTCCAGGTCCCTCTGCAGAGCTCTCCTATCCTCCAGAAGATTGACACCTGCTACTAACTTGGCATCATCTGCAAACTGTGTCTGTTTCTGAACCAGAACTGGGTGAAAAACTGGCAGGACAAAAGATTTCTGAACTGCTTTAGTGTCATGTGTTTTTTTAAGATCATCTCTGACCTCAGATTCTTTCTTGCCTCATCTCCACACCCAATAAAGACCATAAGACCATGTCTACAGGAAGAAGGACAACAGTAGTGCTTCCCTCTTCTCTCTTTCCCTGTAGCAGGCTCTCAGCAATGGTCACGCTGAGATCAAGCTGCTGTTTGAATTCTTTCCAGGGCTACTTTAGCATTCCCTGCAATTTTCGTGGAGGCTGTGCCGCAGCTGCTGTCGTGAAACATACTCCCTTGTTGTGGTCAGTGCTACTTTCATCACTCACTTGCAATAAAGCTCTTCTTTTCCCTTTTGCCCAGATTTGTCAGCACCTTCCACCCCTACCAACAAGTATTATTTAGGATGTTCTTAAGATATGTTTTGGAAGGACTTCTCATGGTTTTGCAACCAGCGTTGTTCAACTTACTGGCTTGGTGTGACCCTCTGCCCACCCCGCCAGCTCTGCGAGGGGTGCTGAAGACCCTCTTGCCTCTCTGGAAGGTCTGTGGTGTGAAAATGGATTGTGTTCCTCATAATCACTGCTCTTTGCCTCCAAAATGCTCAGGTCAGACCAGGATATTTGTTATTGCCAAGCTATGGTTTCAACTGTCACCACTCAAGAGCATCTTCTGGATTCGGCCTCCACCACCCTGGGGCATGAAGCAACCTGAATGAGTAAAACTGTGCACATTTGTCCAGGGCTTAGAAATTACCCAGAGGTGATAGATTTGTCATCAAATAATGAATCCAGCTACCAGAGACCCAGACCAGCTCTCTGCTCTGCCCGGGACAGTCTTCTTCAGAGCCACAAGTGAGGTGATCAAGTAAAAGGCCCTTTCCACATTTCTGTGTTAAGTCAAACATGGCTTGACCTGTATTTGCTTTTAAGACTTAGAGACTGAAGGAAAATATTTTCATTTGTTCTGAGAAGCAAACCCAATAAAAACAGGTAGGTGAGAAGAAGAAGGGTGCTTAAAGCAGGATGTTCTGGTGCTAACTCTGAAATAACTTTTAGGAGTCTTTAGCAATATTAAACCAAACCATCATCGTTCTATATTCTGGTTCATTTCTTTCCCAAAGAAACTTGTACATCTTATTAAGCTCCTTATTAATTTTGTTTTCCTTTTGGATAAAATGATATTACTTTAATGAAAGGCAGCAACTAGAAAAATGTATTTTGTCTTGAAAGAGTCACTTTCTGGTAAAGAATCATTTCCTTATTTTAAAGCCAGGGCTGTGAAAATCCGAAATACTTGCACAGCCTTTGAGTTCCAAACCCAAAAGCTGTAAAAATATAATTTATTTTGTACATGCATGCTGTGGGTTTATTTTTCCAGCTAAGGAATGAGAATACAGAAGCTGGTTTTGCTTTTGTGGTCTAATAGGTCAGTGCAGATTTACCATTTTAAACACGTGCAGCCATAAATACGCAACAAAACAAATTGTTGCTGCTGCTGTGATCCAAACCCCAAATTGAAAACAAATACAAATTAGAAATCCCCTTTAGAAATCTCATCTGTCTAAAGCTGCTGAAATATCATCTTGATGACAGAACTTCTCAGATAACAACAGTGCATAATAGTTAGACTTTTTAGAGTACTGTTACAAAACCTGGTTTTTGTTTGTTTGCAATATCCTAATGCTTAGAGGCATTTTTTAATTTCTGACTCCCTGAGCTGGGTGACTGCATGGGAATTTCAAATTATGTTNCAATATAGGAATTTTATATTTTTTTTTTTTTTTTTTTTTTTTTTTTTTTTTTTTTCCAAGTCAGCTTCCAGACCTCATCATTTACAGCAATGATGTGAAGCTGAACCTGAAATCCTGAATACCTGGAGGCAAATTTAAAATAAAAAAGAATTAAAATTAAACTGGAGTTTCTAATGATCTGGTGTTTATCTCCTGGTAAAGTTTGCACAGTTTGAAGTTGGCATCAAGAGACCAGGCAAAATTAGCACAGTGGAACATTTAAATTCTTTGATACTGGAAGGTGCAGAAAAGTAGGAAGCAGCCAGCTGGATGCCAGCCCATCCACCTCAGCCTGTCTACAAGAGAGTAGGTTACCCATGTCTTCCGTGGGCCCACGTTTGAAGGAGGTGAAACCTGATGGTGGTGCATAGTTTCTGAAAGGTTCACCACTGTCTGAAGGGAAGTTTTCCTAAGGAAAGCAGGTTTGACAATCTGTTCCCTAAAAAGTCTCATCAGATTTATTGAGAATGAAAGCAATGATAGAGTGCAGAAACAGAGGCTGCTCCAACAGCCTGGAGATGTAAGTGGTGCATAGTATTCTCCCTCAGACCCTTCACAACTGTCTGTGGGGCTTTGTTCTTGCTGCCCTGGCACACAAGAGCAGACTGTGAAACACTGGTGGAGGGAGGGCTAACAGGGGCTTGCAAGAAGATCCTTTCTACTCTATCTTCCCAGCCTCTCCTGACATGAGTTTCCAAATGGAGTCAGTTCCTTGACTTCCTTCATGCCAGAGGGGAGCAAGTCACAAAATGATAACAGCACAAGGCTCTCGGGCTCTGGTAGGGTTGGTCAAACATGCAAGTGTATTTTAAGCGCCCCTCAAAAAAACCCAACCAACCAAACAAAAAAAACCCCAAAAAACCAAACACAACAACCAAAAACAAAAAAACAAAAAAACAACAACAACAACAAAAAACACAAAACAAAACAAGAAAAGAGTTTGCCAACAAAACTTCACTTAAACTGAAGTGGCAAAGTCCTGATGTGTTACCCAAAAGCACTGTGAAGCCCTTTGGAGGTACTGGAACTATCAGGCATACTCCCTATGTCTTCTCAGGCTATGCCTATGTTTTAGCCAGTCGATACCAACAAAGCATTGGAAATGCATTTCTAGTCCTCTTTAGACACTCTTGCACAAAGCAGAACCAGACACTGACATAACTGCAGGCAGAGCACACTCCTGTAGGCAAGCTGGCAAGCCCAGAGCAGAAAAGAACCCAATCTTTCTGAAGGCTTGCAAGGAAAAATGACCAAAGTCAGGTTTAGTAGCTCAGCTTTGCATTGG
>VWYK01080604.1:0-13675 GCA_013399775.1 Semnornis frantzii | reverse complement strand
TGCTTTAAATAACCTGTGGTAGGTTCCAGAAATGCTAAGCTACTAAGCAAAAACTTATTCAACGTAGCACCTGTCAGTAAAGGTATTTCATGCCTAATTCAGTCTATAGAACAAGACTACAAGGACTTAAATATTTGTTAGAACTGTGCCCCATACTACGTCCACATGTACATGTGCTGATAACATCTCACTCTTCAAGCCCAGCAAGTAGCATACAAGTGATTAACTCAAGTTATCAATCTAGGTTTATTACTGTGTCTTTAAATATCCTGCTCCAGACAAATGACAGAAGCCATCTGAAGAGTTACTACAGCATCATAATACAGCTGCTGCAAAGTAACTACAATTAGCTTGTAAATTGTTTTAATTCATTTGATTAGCCTCAACAGAAAACAGGTAATTTGAAATATTTCTTCCCTGCTTTGACACCTAAATTACTTTCTCCTTAAGATCATTACAGACAGCATGTACAGTGACATCTATTGCCTAATTTTAAGACCCAGCTTTTATAGTCTCCACTATTCAGACTAGAATTTTCCATGCTGGGACTCTATCAAAAGCATTTTTTCCCCTTAATGTTTCTAATTACAATTGGCCAACTACTATTGTAAACCAGATAGAGGCAGCATATAACATTCTGCCAAAACTAGGAAGATTTTACTATTATTTTATTGGGAGATTTTTTAATGACACTTGAAACAAGAGCTTCAAATCTCTCAAGACGTTAAGTTTCTATGAAGTTATAGCACCTTCTGACCCCACAAAAACCTATTTAAATCCTGCAAATACTGCTTTTTTCTTGTACTCTGTTGACGTCACCTACTTTATGACAATCTTGTTTATACTGAGCATATTCAATCACTTACACAGCCAGCACAGCTCATCTGCCCCTAAAAGGGTAACTGGGCATGTTTATCATCTTGAGTCATTTCCTAATTAAACTAATCATGCCAGAAACTGAACTCCTAGTCCTTGATTCAACATTTTGTGTGAATCCTACAGAACACTATGTGTGTCATGGTAGGCAGTTAGTAACATATTTACTTCAGTGTCATTGCTCCTCATCTCCATATGTTAGATGATGCAGAGGTGGGTATTGTTGCAATTTCAGGTTCTAGGGCAAAACCTCCCGGGACAGAATTTTGATTGCAACCCCACTCCCCACTTCCTCTCCCCTCACAGAGGCAAAAGCAGGCAGGAGAAGGTAAGGGGTAAACAAAAGGACTTACTTGGAATTGGAAGTTAATGTAATTTTAACAAAAAATAAAAAGTATTAAGGGTAACGGAATGTACAGAGAAATTAAGAAATGGGATAGATACAAATACTTACAAAGTCCACTTGCAGACTGCAGTGAATTCTCTGGAGATAGGCCTGATCCTGTAGAGAAAGGCCCAACCACGTGACAAGCAGACCCAACCACGTGACAAGCAGACCCAACCACGTGGTCAGCAACTCCCAGGCAGGAAAGCAAAGAGCAGAAAGTTGAATGCCTCCTTCTTCCCCCTTATATAGAGGGTGGGCAGGAAATGGGAGGGAATAACTGTGACCCAGGCACCCCACCCTTGGGTGGGTTGGGCTTTTTACTTGCCTAATGATCAGGGTTCTACCTGCCTACCTGGTAGCTCTTAAACCACAAGAAGTGTGAGAACCAAAACCAAGCAGAAGGTGTCTTCTGTAGTTTCAATAGCACTACCAAAGGGATCTAGGGAAATGAGAGAAAATAACACTAGATGGTCTTGCCGGGAGCTGAAAGGAAGCAGACTAGTTAATAACCCTGGGTTACAGAGGGAAGACAACAGAAAAACAGAATAAGAAACACAGAAAATTGTCTTTGCAAATCTACGTATTCCTTTTCAGAATGTAACTTATGTTTGCCAGGTGTAAAAACTAGTTGTATATCACCAATTAACAGCAAAAGCCACTAGCAAAGTTGATGTCTCATCCCCCTGTGCTGTTGATTATATAAAACCTAACACTAACTTGCTATTACTAAATAGCTCGATACTTTTTCAACACAATAAAAAACAGCAACTAAACCACAGGCTTCTATTTGCAGATACTTCCTATCCTTCCTTAATCCTTTCATAAAATAAACAGAGTAAACAAAGATAGATATCACTGTACCTATTATTTCAAACAGGGATGTCAATTTAACTGATTAGCCTACTTGTTTACACAATAATGGTTTAAAAATAAGTATTTTCCATATGCATCTTAAATACCAAATCACTATTATTTTACCTCTTTCTTAACCATCCTCAGTTTATTTTAATCTTAGATACCACCCAATTTAGCTGAAATGTCAGTTTCTGGATCAGATTTTTTCCTTTTCCTGACTAATCTGAAGCTTATGCTTTTTCAAACTATCTTACATGTTTCCATCACTTCAGAGGTTCCTGCCTATTGAAAAATGCACTGCTCCAGTAATTTAATTCTGTTTTGAGGATGCTTTCCCACAGCTCTAGCCATTTTCTTTAACATTCATTCCTAGGCAATTTTTCAGACCTACATTTTTAGGATGGATCTGTAGAGGATGATGGTATGTCAAGATTAATCCAGAGATTAATACCAAGTACATACACCATCTGTAAAGGATTTTGTTATCTTTTGGAAAGATCACATTTTCTTGCTTGCAGGATTGACTGATGGAAGGTTGTTTCCTTTTACAAGGAAACCAGTAATCAGATCTCAGACTATACACAACCACCACTCATATCAGAGGCACTTCATTTGGCAGTGTTCCACAGATTTGATATGAAAATTACTTGCAATGCAGTGATAGTGTGATCAGGTCAGAGCATTTCAGTGTTTTCACCAAGAAATTGTTGAAATACATCTACTTTTATTAACAACATAATGTATTACAACCACAAAAAAAACCAGAAACACATCACTTCTGCATCTTATAGGCTCTGTTACGGGTAGTCTTTTGAGAACAGATTAAACCATTCCTGTGCTGTCCAAGTGTGGTAATTCCACTTGCACAAGAGGGCAAGAGGCTACCTTTGCAGACAGAGTGAAAATTTAACACGTAGAAATAGATGCTTCCATAACACCATTAATGTGTGTCCATGGGCTTAATCCAAATGACCATCTGAAATCCAGTAACATCCATGGAACAAGTTATTCCTCTGCCTATCTTACTGCACACAAAGCTGCAGGCTGCTTGTCCCTTCAGCAGGCAGGAATCTTGCATTGAAAGGCCTGCTTCACAGGTTAGATAAAGGAATTTCCTCCCCAGAATGGTGAGGAGTGGGGATCAGTGGAGTGGACTACAGAAAACTACTTTGGCTAAAATCAAGCTGTTTGCCTCCTGGTTGACTGTGCTAATAAACTACTATGCTGAAGCAGGTGTTACCTAACCCTTAAGATACACACTGTCACACATTTCGCGTTCTTTGCAAAGTGAAGTTATATCACCCAGTTGCAGTGATCACCACAAGGCACAGACATGCTCAACATTTCAAGTAATTTATAAGCCTGTAATTTCATGCCATTGTATTTTTAAAGTCTTTACCTTTCTTATGATATTTTTTAAAACTGTTAGTCCTGCAATTCCACTTTTGATTTCTTTCAGTATTCTTCATTGTTCAGCATTAGTGTTATATCCTTTACTTATTTATATTTAGAAGTTTGTATTGGCTCAAAGAGGCATATCAGAGAGAAAAAAATCTGCAACAAGATTTAATTAAGCTATACAAAATAGTGTAATTATACAGCTAGCTAGTTTTATGTATTACTACCCATTTCTGATGCCAGTCTGATTCTACCATCTCTCGTTTCAGTGTATTGTAATTTTAGTACTTAGAGACATTTCTAATAATTATTTACAATATGTTGTTTTGCAGTTATCAGGATGAATTTCCATTGCAATTAAGCCACTCAACTCACTAAGTCAGCCCCACTAGAGTACTTCACAGTCTTCCGAATTTAAGTTGCTGAAATGGTGGTGTGTCTTCTGCAAAATTTACTGCATCTCCATTCATCCTCCATCTTCTGGCTAGCAATAGCACATTAAGCAACACGGGTCTTGTCAAAGAGCTGAAATACACTGCACTATTAGTATAATGCTTTAAGATACATTCTTACTGCCTGCTTTCCTTTTGTCACAGAGTGTCCATTGGAGAAATGTTGCTTACCTCCTAACATCTTTGGTTCTGCCGAGGCTTTTCTACAGAAAAGGTGGAAAAAATACTAAAAGAAAGTAACAGGTGTCCTTGGTATAAATTTCTTCTTTTCTTTTACAGTTCATTTTGGAGCTGATTGAATGGGGGTTTTATCCAATAATTTTTCCAGCTATTATAGCAGTAAATATGACAAATATTATTGACAGTTTAATTATTATGGAACAACTTGATTTTTCTTGGAATTGCTGTTAAAATAAGACTTTCTCAAATCTCAAGTCTGCTTACAGTAAAAAACTCTCCTGCTTAAACTCTTCCTACAATGCTAACTTACAGTAAGTTTAAAACTGAGGGAAAAGTTCAAGAGAAGGCATGAAGTTTTGGAACCTTCCTATAATTCAAGAACTTAAAGAATGGATGAATATTTTTAACAACGCTTTGTAAACTGTAGAAATGTAAATTTAGCTCTCTCCAGGAAAAAAAGACTGTAGTCTTATCAGTGATGTTACAAGGAACATTCATTGTTAAATTATTCCTTATTATGTAGAACTTTTAGGTAAAGTTTTAAATTTCCACAGCTGGAAACAGAATCTGATAAATATGATGATATCCACTGCAGCCTGTATGGAGTTTTCCAGTCGAGTCAAAAGTCATGATACAGTTATAGCTGTGAGGATTTAAGGTTATAAGGAAGTTATGGTTCAGAGGGAGAAGTATTGGTTTTTATTAAGTAAAATCATACAGTGGCACTACTTGCGCTTAGCATTAGGGCTTGTGTGCCCAAAACCCTGCCTCTTTTTTTTTTTCTTTTTTAAGCTTTGCCTTTCTCATAGGTACCAAAAATCAAAACAATACTTGGAGTGCAGTTCTGAAAAGCAGCTTAGCTTTGGAAATCTCAACAAACTGGTAGCACACATCCGAATGTGTTGCTATGCCATTGATTAGAAGGAATAAAACAGTACTGCCTTGTTGAATGAACACTGACACTTAAGGAAAGAGGTCCTTGGTTGCCTTTTTTTTTACAAATCATGATGGAAAAAGATGAATCTTTCAATGCCTCACCATGTAAAATTACAAGATAATTACATTTTCAAAATATCATTGTTATACTAGGTGTTTAACAGGCTGAAAAAGACTTCAATAAACTATCAGTATAGTAATATTCAGAGTAGAAGAAAAAATACAAAGCTATGTCAACTTAGAAATGTAAATGGACCCACAGGTGATGATTTAGTAAATTATTAAGTGATTGAGAATATTTAAAGGAGGGATATAAAAGTACTTAAAAAATACTTTGCTGATAGTCTGAAAAAAAGTACATACAAAGCAACAGGAAGGAACATACAGAACACCAGGACTAATAAATACTAATCTTGAGAATGAATGTCTAGAAATTGATGGCACTCAGAAGAGCTAATGCTGAGATCTGCTTGCCATTGGTAAAAAATAAGCTACAAGTCAAAATCGAGAACATGTAACCGCAAAAAAGAAGCTGATATGAAATATCTTTGCAGGTATAATAACAATTTGTTAAAAATTGCCTCAAACAATGTGTTATTCAGGCACAATATACCCATGGCACTTTACAACTTGGAATAATTTACTGTTGGGAACATATTTAAAGCAAATATTTTGTAATTCTACAAATCTTGAATTTCTGTGGGATTTCTTATTTACTGCAGAAAAGAGTGTACATAGCCATAAAAATACAACTCTAGTTGCTTAGGCGTGGTGCCATGTAAATAACAAGCAAAACTTGACAAAACTGTTCTACAAATCTGGTTTCTACAATATTGTAAGCAGTCAGGTCCCTTTATAGCATGTAGAGCAGGAATGGGCTCCAGTGGCATACAAAAGAAACTCTTACTTTGATTACACTGGTATTAATTATACAATGCAATAGGTCCTCTGAGATCAATTGAATTATTCTCACTTGCTGAAATATTTCAGTATCTTTTATTACCGAGAAGCATTGCAGGAGTGTAATCGTTAAATTAACAAATTATAAGGACTGCCAAACAACTTGATCTTTGTTTATGGATAAGAGTAAATGATATTTTAAGACCAAAGAGTAAATTTGCTCTTTAATCTGGGACCTGAGGCCATAAGCACCCTACATGTTTGAAAATTCACTCACGAACTGAGTAAATCATGATGTTGCAGTTTTTCCTGTTGTAAAGAAGTAACTAATTATTACCCTCTTTCATTACTGTCCTTATTGAGGATGCAGTTTGCTTCATATTCTTGTCAAAAGCTAAATCACTTTTTCATAACTATTCTTCCATTTTTAAAAATTTATGTGAACCTAAATATTGTACATTAAAAGTGTTGAAAGTGAACCTGCTTTTGAAAATACTGTGTTAGCAATGTCTTTTCCTGACATTTCATCTTGTAATAACTTTTTTTTTTCTGTATGTGCTTTTTAACTTCATAATTTATAATTTATTTTTCTGGGTTGAAACTGTCAGAGGGGAGATTTAGACTAGATGTTAGGAAACAGTTCTTTACAGTGAGGGTGGTGAGGCACTGGAACAGGTTGCCCAGGGAGGTTGTGGATGCTCCTTCTCTGGAGGTGGTCAAGGCCAGGTTGGACAAGGCCTTGAGTAACCTGTACTAGTGGGAGGTGTCCCTGCCTATGGCAGGGGGTTGGAACTGGATGATCCTTGAGGTCCCTTCCAACCTTACTATTCTATGATTCTATTAAAACAGAAGAATAAACAATTAAAATGTAGCAATGGTGAACCATATTGTTGCATTTAAGAGTACAATTATTATACAGGAAATTTAAACTGTTATTCATGATTTCTAAAATGGTAAGATGAAAAGTGTTAACAGATTTTACTTTTTTTAAACAGAGAATCAAAATAAAGAAAATCCCTAAGAAATATGCTCTTTTTTTTTTTTTTTTTTTTTTGCAACTTGTCTTATAATCTTTCCTATCTCTTCTGCCAAGTTATCTGGGACACATTCTCCTTCCTAGTCTATGAATACAGAGCAAGTATAGCACTCACACAGCAAGTAATATCTTGGTTATGTAACACAGTGAGACATTTTACATAAAAGTGAAAGCATGCACAATAAGATAAAAGTTGGAAACATCTCTAGAAGCAAAAGTAGAATCTATTTACTATTCAATGTAGGGACATGTGATGATCAGACCTTTCTGAAAATAACTTGTTGATTCAGATCATAGAGAAATTACTCAGGTCACTTATGACTGTGCCTATGAAAAGCTAATAGAAGTACTTTGATGAAGACAGAACATATGACTGTTACCTTTTATAAGTGAAAACTGCTTACATTGTTGGGGCGTGAAGTTGTGTCCTTTATTCTTACATTTCTCCCCTGAGTAATTTTTTTCCACCCTACCTGTGACTTTGATAGATGACCTACAAAGTGCGTATCCCTACAAATTAAGCTGCCAAGAACTTGTGATGTCTAGTTACTTAAAAGCTCTTAAAAAATGACACCCATAAAAGGTACTTCTCCCTTTTTCCCTGTTTTATATGATTAAAGCATTCTAGGATTTTGTGCCTGTTTCTGCCCTCAATGATCTGTTCCTGACCACTCACATATATGGTATGAATAATTTCCAGGGCCAGAAAATAATTTCTGAAACATCTTTCCATCCAAAAAGCGAATAATAATTTCAGAGTGGTTTCTGCACCCCGCCTCCAGCTATAATGAAAACACTAAAGTGTTCTGATTCTGAAGAGTTACTTTTGGAACCAGTTCAGTACCTTTTCCCTAGTACCTCAAACTTGCATTAGACAAATACGAACCTCCTCTGTTCACATATTTTCCATTGCAGAATATTGTGGCTTGTGCAACAGTAACAATGTGCAAGACTTTGATAATCTTTTACCTCTTTCCCAGTGAACAGCTCTGATGTACATTATCATTGTCATAGTTATATTTGGTGACAAGGCTTTAATTCTAATTCAATTCCACCTATTACTAAAGGCTTATGTGGAGAAAAAAAACCTGTGACACCAGCTGGTGTTTATTGGTGTCTATTTTGTAGACAGTCTTTGCAAAATACGGACATTATTACATAAGTGAAAGAAGTTATTTATGAATAGCACTTGTTGGATAAGGAGCTCTACTCACCTGTGAGTAATTAAGTGCATTTTTTTTCATTTTTAATTACAAGAAACCTAGTTCTTATCTACGTATCTAATATGCTGTTTAATTGTTTATGTCAAATTGCCCCCAAAGCAGAGTCTTTCAAGTAAAAGTCCACGACTGTAATCAGTTCTCCCAGAAAGGAAAAATAAAGCTGCAAAAATAGAATTCTGCAGATCATGCTAGAAAATTCCCTATTGACTCCTGACTTTAAGAAACAATACTTTATTTCACAAATTAAGAGAAAACAACTGCAGATCAAATGTGGCCTTCATATTTTTACAGTGTAATGAAACCAACAGGAGAATGAATACAGCCATTATATAATTAGGGTGCAGAACACAGAAATCAGCTGGGAATGATCACAGATATTTCACTGAATTGTGCTTCAAAGTAAAAGGAAAAACCTGAATGAAAGTGAAGGTTATTTTACTATCTCTAAATACTTTTCTGTTTCAAGCACTACAAGCATTATAAGGTACCAATTACAAAATCATTCATAAAAGTAACAAAGAAGCAACCATCCAGGCCTGGTTTTGAAATACCGACCTAACAGAAAAGGGTGAAAGTAAATCTGCATGAGGGTTTTGGTGTTTTGTAGTGTACAAGATAAAGTGTCTTGTTGTTACCTACGCACATGGAGATGAAGGAAGTAAAAGTATGCAGGGCATTCCATTTTGCTGATCATTATGATTCTTGAAATGACAAAGTTGTATTTCAGATAGCAAAACAGAGCAAAGGAAAAGGCTGCCCACCACCCTGGAGGCATTTTCATACCTGTATTGCTTTTTTTTCTACCAACTTCAAGGTATATGGGCAGCAGTTACTGTAAATTATATCCTCTTATTTAAAAAAACCACAAAGGCAGATTAAGGTGTTTCCTCTTTTACAAGGGCATTTCTTATTTTGGTATCTACATGATTAGCATGGCCATTTCTGTATTTCAGTATCTCTGCAAGACACGTGGCAAATAAAACGTCATCTGGAATATCTGAAGATAACAATCCTTGATATTTCAGTCTGAATTATTTTACGACCATGCTCAAGTAATAGGTCCTATATTTTGATACCCATCTTAGCTTATAAATGTAAACTAAACCAAAACATTTTCCAGAAATTATTGAATGCAGTGAGACCAGATTAACAGGGAAGCTGCCCTTATCTTTTTCAGTCTCAAAACAAAATAAAACACCACAGTTTATGTGACAAAGCAGCTAGTTAAATGCAGATTTAGCTGCCAGGTATAAATCTGAATTTGGTCAAGCTCAAAACAAGAAGGGGAAAGTAACTCTCCAGCAAGATTTTCCACCATAATTGATTTATTTTAAGAACTGAAAAAGTAGCAATTTCTGGTGATGATATAGATGCACACTGTTAATTTTGCCTCCACTATTTAAGAAAAGAATATGAACAAAGTCAGCCTCTTCATCGTGAGCAGATAAAGACATCATTTATTTTCCATTTCTACAGACTTCAGCTAAATTCAAGATCAGCGTTCACTCCAAGAAAATGGACTGATGTTCCTATACTGCTAACAACTGTTCACTGAAGAGTTACAATGTTCAGGAAAATGAAAGTGTAAAAATGCATCATACTAGTCTCACATGTTAATTCTAAGAGCTTTGTTTGGTTTACATAAAATGAAGACACATTAAGATGTATTACGAAGGAAGGTATTAGGAAAGGAGACCTATTTCAGCTGAAAGACAGCAACAGCAGAAGAAATATAAACATAACATAAGTACTGTATAATAATCATTTTATCATTGTTAAGTTTAGGCTAAACTTCAAAAAAAAAATTCTATTTAATGCACTGGAAACAAAAGTTATAAAAAATACTATGTAGCACGATATTTTACCATGAGAAGGTATTGGTTGTGATGTAGTGTTTATTAAGTTATTCATTCCTTTTTTACTAACTATATAGTCTACAGCAGAAAACTCTACAGAGAAAACTTCTTGAATTCTAAATCTCAGCAGGATAATTCAAGAAAAATAAGTCATATTTTGAATTCTTAAAAAAAAAATATTAATAGCACTTTTCAATGAAGGAAAACTTCAAGTAAGAAAAAAAAAATCTCCAAAAATGCATTGGAAATGTTGACCATAAATTGACTATTCTCTAAATTAAACAATGCACAAAGAAAATCTGAAGTGAAAGTAGAGACTCATCTTCATAGAATCATAGAATGGTAAGGTTGGAAGGGACCTCAAGGATCATCTAGTTCCAGCCCCCTGCCATAGCCAGGGACATCTCCCACTAGTACAGGTCACTCAAGGCCTTGTCCAACCTGGCCTTGAACACCTCCAGGGAGGGAGCAGCCACAACCTCCCTGGGCAACCTGTTCCAGTGTCTCACCACCCTCACTGGAAAGAACTTCCTCCTAACATCCAGTCTAAATCTCCCCTCTGCCAGTTTAAACCGATTGCCCCTCGTCCTGTCATTACAAGACCTTGTCAATAGTCCCTCCCCAGCCTTCCTGTAGGCCTCTTTCAGATCCTGGAAGGCTACTATAAGAACTCCTCGAAGACTTGACATATGGGGGTTTTTCAGTTTAGTCTAAATCAGTTCATTAAAAAAAAAAAAAAAAAACCTAGCTACTCATGGCAAGAACAACTTACAAACATGTAAGTATAGCATTTTATACTTTTTAATGTGGTACTGCTGCCATTCCAAAACCTCATGCAAAAAAAAATTCTGAAACATACCTCTTAAGACAGTCAATGTCCTCTCCACACCCATAAAAATTACTTACATTTAAGTTCAAAATTCTGTTAATCTGTTGAATGTAAAGCAGCAGTCAAGAATACTTTCCAAGTTTAGATGAAAAAGGTAATCTGATAGGTAAAATTTTATGTACATTTATATTTAATTCCTTTTAGTATCCAATCATTGACTTTTCCATATTTATATTTTCTTCCCATTTGAAGATATTTTTTTCTATAATCTAATTATGTTTTTGGCAGGAACATTGCCCAGAGCATTCTGGAGTTCTGCAGATTCTTAACATCAGAACGCCTGGCAGAATCTCTATATAGCAGAAAAAAAACTGTAGCAGAAAATGAAAAAAAAAAAAAGTAAAACCAGTAAAAAAGAAAAATCTCATATCTCCTCATCTCTTTCATAATCAATATTCTTTGAGCTTATTTTGTTCTATTTGGCCAAAAGTAAAAGGCTATAAAAGGGCTCAAAGCTACAAATCTGGATGAATAGACTTGAAGCAATCTGAAGTTTCAGCAACCACTTGAATTATTTTTGTTCATACAATGAGAAGGATCCTTTGAGAGAAAAAAATACATACACTTTTAATTACAAATTTTAAAGTTTTAGTATTTCATTACTTACATATATTAATACTATGAGAATAAAATTTCAGTTGTAACCTCCCTTTCCCCAAAGTAACACATGGAAATCTAACAAGCATTATAGAAAATTAAACACTAGAGGCATGAAACAGAAAAGTTTGTTAAACTACAAAGAAATGCAAAGGATTTGTATAAGAACATACAAAAAGAATTTGAAATATTCTCTCTTGATATAGTTTCCATTGCACAAAACAGTATTATGAATCAGCAGCAAGCAGAATGAGCGAATAAATTAACTACTTCTGATTTCTCCCAAATAATCTTCTTACAGTATCATTCCACAAAAAAAAAAAAAAAATTACTTAGCGTTTATGAGCAAAGAACATCCTAAACAATGTAGACAAAATTACTTCATAAAAGAACTTTAGAAAAGCAATATAAGTTCTTCAATAAGAATACAAAGTATTCTTAAGATGTATATTCTTTATTTCTGCAAATTGTTTTGCAAGGACTATGGAGCATTGTTCCAGTGAAATCCCAATTCTTAAACAGAATCAGAGAGAATAAGGGACCTTAAAAGGTCCACAACAGGTGCATTTTTACCTACAAGTTTCTTGACAAATTCTTTCGGCTCACTTCTCATGTACCACCAAGGTCAGAATACCTATGAGTTCCTGTGGCAATGAACACCAGTGCTTTTACTTTAATGTCAAGAAATGGCCACCTCACATATGTTGCTTTTTCTCCCTAATACCCAGTCTAGAATTCCTTCACTCCTACCTATATATAATTTGAAAAGTCTATATTCTACAGCTAGGATCATTATGTTTGAATTAACTGATCATAAATGGACGCATTGTTAATTGTACAGCTGATTTGAGTTCTAACTGCTAATTATCTTAGACAGCATCTCCAAAGTTCTCGTGAGCTTTTATTAAATTTAGCACAGAAATATTAAAAGGAAACTATCATAAATTATTTCCCAGTTATAAGTCACTGTTTATGTATGCACATATATGTACTTCTAATCATCCAGTATATAATGAAATTGCAAAATTAAAATCTCCTTAAAAAGAGCATAAATATTAAACTAAGTAAGAATATTTAACCTCTTGAAAGGAGAAAGAAGGGGGAAAAAAACCCCACCAAAACAGAACTTACTTGCTCTGAGTGTCCAAATTATTCATTCTGTGACCCAAGAACGTATTAAAAAAGTAGTTTTCAAAATTATTGTTAATGTAATTCAACACAGTTACCAGAGGAAAGTTATACTGGGTGCAAGGAAGAGATTCATATTATGTTGTTATTCCTAGAAATATCGTGGCCATTTTCAGCAGCAGCATAGGACTGAATTCAGAGCTTGAAGAGGGCACAGAAGCTCAAAAGAACGTAATATCATCCCTTACAAGGGCAAGAAACAGGTTTGAAAGATTAAGTCCCATTCAGAGGTAAGTTTCTTTGGTGCAAAGGAGGAGTAAAGCATCAGAAGAGATCCATTTGCTGTTTTGTAACTGTATCCAAAGAATAAAGACTTGGATTACAGAATTTGCAAATAAACATGATGGTACACAAGACGTGCATAAATAACTTGATCAATTCCTCTACCTTCTGTAAAGGAGGCAAAAAGGCTTTGAGTATCAGTCATCTCACATCTGTATGAGAACAATATATTCAAATCATCTAAAAGCTTGCAGGGAAAAGTTTTCTCAAAAGCTTATAAGTAAGCTTTAAATATCACAAAATACTTTTTAATGAATGGCCCTTCCTGCTGGATTCAGCTGGATGAGCATTTATTGAAGCAGTAATTGTCACCACTGTTTTCAGATCTACATCAGTTCTCATAAATGTCCATATGTTCTTTGGTTAAAAAGTGCAGCTTAATGACACAGGAAAGTGCAAGCCAATTTATCATCCTCCCTTAACCTTTTGAAAAATAAATTAGTTTTTATGAGAAACAATCACCATAAATAAAGTAAAAAGCATTTCGATTCTATCATAATATGATGCCATCTTGCATTAAATCTTGATGCAATTGCTTAACTTTAAAATAATATGTTTTTTTCCCCTTGACCTAAGTGTTCACTATCTATACAAGGACAGAAGCAGAGATCAACTTAAC
>VWYK01080595.1:0-16642 GCA_013399775.1 Semnornis frantzii | reverse complement strand
AAAAAAAAAAAAAAAGGCAGCTTTGTTCACAAATAACTCTGAAATAGGAGCAAGCCAGTAACATCCTTTCTGAACCCCATATCTTTGAAAAGCTAACAAAGGAGAAAGAACCCCCGATCTAGTGCATGGCAGTGAAGTGATGAATTGCACTGTTCAATCATTGACTTGAACAACTTGACAACACCATCCATAACCTGTGATTTCTCTCTGGCTAACAGATCCCTGAGTGTTACTCACAGCATTTTAAAAAAATACACATATGCTGGAAAAAGACAAAGTGAGCACTTACTTCAACCTGAATGTGCTTTTGGCCAAAAGAATTTATCTCTGCGAACATCTAAAAAGACGGAGAGAATATCAAGGAAGTAGATCTGATTAGTCATACCCAGTGGGAGAAGGACTGCAGCTGTGAAGTGTTCTGTCCTAAACTTAGAAGTAGACAGCTCGATTGTGTTTAACTGCTGCTGGCTAATATATTCAGGCAGTGCAAACTCTCACGTTCTTCTAAAGACAAGGGTGGGTACCAGAACATGCTTAATTGCAGATGCTTTGTGGATCTGCAGCTGTGGTCAGATAATGTTTAAATGCTGATCCTCACTTTCAGAAGTAAGGATACGTAGAATTATGCCTGAGGTGCCATTCTCACCCAGACTTTGGATGTGAAGGAAATTTCTGGATTAATATGCTCTCCAAGAAGTTTCCTTCTTACAGAGTTTCTGGAATGGGATTTGTTTGGGTTTGGTTTTGGGTTTTTTGGTTTGTTTTTATTTTGGGGGGGGCGGTTGGGTTTTTTTGTTTGTTTGTGGGTTTTGGGGTTTTTTTGGTGGGGTGTTTGTGTGGTTTTTGTTTTGTGTTTTTTGAAAAAAAAATCCTTCCAGACAAAAATAAACCAGCCTTTTGTGTGGCAGTTACAAGAAACTTCTCTAAACTGCCTATGTCACAAAACTCTAAGATGACATCTTTCGCTAAAGGGGATGCCAGAGTGGGTTTAGGGAAGAGCTGATTATGTGTTTAGCTGTGTGACTGCAAACCTGCTTGACTAAGTGAACTCCAGCAACTATTCACTGTCCATTAAAACTGAAATTAAAAAAAAAAGCACGTGAAAAGGCAGAATGTTACATCTGTTGCAGTGCAGGAATACTGGTCCTCTGGTGAGTTACAGGATATTTTACTTATGGGCAACAGAAGCAGACCGCTCTCAGATGCCACAGGGTCATGCACACAGGCAGCAATTCCAGCAAGTGCCAGGTTTGGAAGATCAGAAAATGTGGGTTGATTGTAGAATAGCCTCTGTGCAAGGATGTTCTGGAAACACAAACTTCTTACACCTGACTAAATACAGCCTATCGTGCTAGAGGATGATATGCAGTGCTTTGTGAGGGCAGCACTTGACTGAGCAGTTGTTTATTGAGATTTTTGGGGGCCTCAGGCCACGTCCCAAGGTCTGCATGCGGCTCACAATTCGCACAACTTACATTTTAGCTTAGAAGGAGAGTTCCCTGCCCCCTGATTGTAAAGGATTGTAGCCTGTGGCATGCTACAGTGCTGTGTGTATCTGCAAAATGCTACACATTGTCACCTTTCTGCACAGCTGCAGAGTGCAGAAAACCCAGCAGAAAGTAAATTCAAGCAATGTTTTAAGTTGAGGTTCAGCTGGGCAAGCTGTAGCCCCTTCTGTCTTTTGTTTGTTTATTATTTAGAAAATTATTTGAACCTGAAAATGGGCATTTCTTGTGAAAATGCCTTCTTGACAGAAAACACAGCACTGTACCAGGGCCCTGTAGCACAGACTGAATAAATCATATGGGGAAATGACTGAGTCTCTCCTCTGTGTGTCACTTATTAAAATTGGTTCCTTCAGACTTGAGAGCATGATTGGAAAGAAGAGCAGTAGTGAAGCTATCTCTCCCTCTAGTGCCTATAGAACCAGACTTTTCAGAGTATGACAGCTCAGAGATTGAAAGATGCAAAAACAAATCCAGAAGTGTGTTTCTGCTGTGTATTTAGGACAAGCAAAAGCGCATTCACAGATAATTTTAAGCAGGCTTCAGAATGCAATGTAGCACCTTATTAAGTCAGTTGTACTTAATCAGTGCATTCTGGTACTTTTAGGAGTTATCATGCAGTTCAGCAGCACTTTGAGACCATGTCTCCTTTGTATTGGATGACAGCACTTTATTTCTCTTTTTAATTTAGAATTAGCTTTTCAACAATAAACTTTGCTCACACACAACATTTGTACTGATTTTAACTAAATTAACTTAGAAATGAAGCTAGTTAAACTTACACCCTCTTCCTTCCCCTCCTCCTACTGTGGCCTTCTAAATTTGGGTAAAGATTTACAGGCTGAGTTAAAACTGGTGAACTGCCTTCAGCGCTTGCCTGTGTCTGATCCTCCACGGTGGGAGGAGAGTTTGGTCTAGTTGAACCTATGGCAATCTGACACTTCGGGTGGCTAAGGTCACCTCTCTTGATTTAGGCCTTTTTGCCAAAGGGCAATGCCCCTTGAGCAGTTTTGTACTGCGAGTACCTCTGCGAGTACTGGATTGCAGCAATTCGAGTGGATGGGGTTTGAGGTGTTTGAAGATAGCGCATCTTCCTTCCGGTGGCTTATTGCTTTGTGGTCATGTGGGAACTCAGAGTACAGCTGTATCGAGCATAAACAGTCTTATTTTGTCTGTGCCTGGTTTTATCTTTATTCAGTATCACCCAGCCAGGAGGCTTAAGTTAGCTTTGGGCTGCCTCTAGTGAGCTGCAGATGAAAACAAAGTCTTCTAAACCATGGTTTCTCTTTGTTAGGTATCATCTAATCAGGGCTCTCAAGGACAGGTCTTTGGAAACCTGCTCTCTTCACAAGCATACGAACTGGAGTTATCAGGTAGTTTATGTTAAGGCTGCTCTGCAGCAGGGAAAATCTTACAGAGGTATTTTAAAATATTTTTTTCCCTAAATCTGTAATGGGCTTACTTACAGAGACATACACGAAAGGCTCTTTAGTGTCTGGTAAAGCGCTTGTCAGAGGTACAGTGCATAAAATACAGAACTGCAAGATGTAAGAATTTAGAACACAGGACAGTAATGCCCCACTGAACGTTTTCTGGAGGAAAACAAGGAGTGCAAACCAAAACCAATTCCTTTTCCTTCATCTTGCTACGATGTAGATAAAAGCAAATTAACATTTCTAGGAATGGGCTTGTGTATATGGAAAAGCTTCTAGGAAATCAGTGAATATAAAATATATTTACTTCATACATATACTTCTAAATATATGTAAGGAAATATAAATGCTTTAAAAATATATACTTAAAACAAGATTATTCTGCGTCTTTCCCTGCAGAGATCCTTTCATTTTATACTGTCCTTCTGCAGTTAGCTCAATCTGTTTTCTGAAAGGTGAAGAGACCACATGGTCCTCTAGTACAGAATTTGTGCTGTGGAGTAGCTGATTAGATCCATTTCTGTATGCAAAGAAGTTCTGGCTTAATTGCAGTTAACCCAGTCATAAAAGAGCTACAAATCTCTATGCATAAGGGCTATTTATCAGTCTAAAGTGTGACAAGAAAACAATGAAAACTTCCTCAGAGTGCTGAGTGTGAGCTTTCACGTGGAGCTCTCCCTTCAGTTTACCCCAAGTTTGTGTATTAGAAAGAGTCACAGCTTATGTTTGTGTTGTATCACTGCTTTGTCTGTAACATTACGTGAGAAAAGTCGTTTCATGGCTTCGCTATTCTGGTAAATTGTATGCACACCTCTTGGAGATGGAGGCAAAAGGACAAGTGAATGATATGGCAAGTCTTTATCAGTTGTAAGTATTTTATGTGCATGCCTGAGTATGGGAGAACTTTGATTCTTCACACGCTCTGAACTGCACCTAATCTTGATGCCCGAAGGAGCTGATGTGAATTCAGCTTCTGTGCACATGTGGAGATGTGGGTAGTGGAGACATGTGTCTTGCGTACACTGTGCATAGCAGCAAGGAGGGCTGAACCTAACCAGAGCCATTCATCTCTCCGATGATAAGAGTCATAAATCAAAATATCCAGAAAGTGCAGGCGAAGTAGCAAAGAGCACTGAAGATAAGGGATGTCATCCTTCCCTGCCACCACTCTTGCCTCCAGAAAGTAGGAAAGCCTGTCTTCTGGAAAAATTCAACAGCCTGTCCCATTTCATTTTCAAATTCTCAAACTATCAACCTGAAAATGGTATTTCTCTCATCTGACTCCAGCATCTCAGTATGTCAGAAGGCCTTCCCAACTCTCTTAATTATTTAGGAGTCATCTGAGGCCTTTCAAAGGCAGAGAGGGACCTAGTTGGCAGCCAGCTGAACATGAGCAAGCAATGTGCCCAGGTGGCCAAGAAGGCCAATGGCATCCTGGCCTGTATCAGGAATAGTGTGGCCAGCAGGACCACAGGAAGGAAGTCCTTCTGCCCCTGTACACCTTGAGTACCGTGTCCAGTTCTAGGCCACTCGATTTAAGAAAAATGTTGAGATCCTGGAACATGTCCAGAGAAGGGCACCAAGGCTGGTGAGGGAGCTGGAGCACATCCCTTTGAGGAGCAGCTGAGGGAGCTAGGGATGCTTAGCCTGAAGAAGAGAAGGCTCAAGGGAAACCTCATTGCTCTCTACAACTACCTGAAAGGAGTTGTAGCCAGGTGGGGGTTGTTCTCTTCTCCCAGGCACCCACTGACAGAATTTAGGGGACACAGCCTCAAGCTGCACCAGGACAGGTTTAGGCTGGATGTTAGGAAGTTCTTCGCAGAAAGAGTGATGGGCATTGGAATGGGCTGCCCAGGGAGGTGGTGGAGTCACCATCCCTGGAGGTGTTTAAAAGGAGACTGGATGAGGCACTTAGTGCTATCATTTAGTTAACTAGAAGGTGTTGGGTGATAGGTTGGACTTGATGATCTCGAAGGTCTTTTCCAACCTGGCTAATTCTGTGATTCTGTGACTGATAATCTTCTACAACCCACAAATAACTATTCTCAAAATGGGTCCATCTCTCGACAAATGTGAATTGTCTCAATGTGTGATGCAGCAACAGGAAACCAACTCGCTATGGAAACAGACTCACTATATACAGTAGTCCTGTGATGAATTTTGACTTGGGGGGGAAGTTAGTCATAGGAAAAAACAGAAAGTTGAAGAAATTTTAGGATGCCAGAGGAAGTCAGAATGTTTTTAAACTGAGGCAGGAGAAATGTGATACATAACTTGCCATGACTGACGGGAATGAGAGCTAACTAGGATGCTGATTAAGTCACTGGAGGATTCTGGTGGAAAGAGTATTACAAAAAAGTATTTTTTATAGAATCTATTGCTAGGGCAGGTGCCTACTGCTTTAATATCTGTAGTTCAGACTATTTTTCTGTGTGGATTCTGAATATGTAAAGTTATGATGAAGATAGGAACCAAATGTATTTCTGCTTAACCCATTAAGACAAGCTGAGAGCCTTATCAAAATAAAGCATCTTCCACAAATTTTGTCATCAGAATAGAGATTACATTTTGAGGGATTCACACATCTCCACTTGGTAAGAAATGTTGCAACTTTTGGAGTATGCACTCTGCATGTGCTTTCCTCACAGCCTGAGCATGAAAGGTTGGGGCAGAGCATATCTGTTACTGTCGTGGAAGGAGCATAAATGACAGAACCGTTTCCAGTATGCTGAGAATGCTGAGATACTGCATGTAGTTTTGAAAGTTAATCCTCTAAATAGAGAGGACCTGCAATTTCTGCAGTTGCTGGTTTGGCACTCATCCACGGATCAAAAGAGCTCTCTTATTGCACGAGGAGGGATGATGGTATCAATAGGGATGAGCTACTAATCTAAGATGAAGGGCACAGTGAAAAATCCACTTGGTTTTGAACAAACTACAGAAATTGGTTATGCTCATTACCCAAAAAAGTCTTGCTTTGGTCTTTCCCCCGCTCTTTGTAATCTGAGCGTAAGAGTATCTCTTTTGACCTCCACTGTATATCACAGACCTAAATATCACAGTTTCACCAAACTAGAATCATAGAATTGTTTAGGTTGGAAGAGACCTCAAAGATCATCCAGTTCCAAGCCCCCACCATAGACAAGGACACCTCCCACTAGAACAGGGGCCACTCAAGGCCTCATTCAGCCTAGTCTTGAACACCTCCAGAGAGGGAGCATCCACAGCCTTCCTGGGCAACCTGTTCCAGTGTTTCACCACCCTCACTGTAAAGAACTTCTTCCTAAAGAACCCTGTTACAGGCCATAACATGTTCAATGAAGTGTATCTCATCTTTGACATGATGTCTGAAGATACCAAAAGATGGAGCAGCCAAGGTTTCATTTCAGAGAGGAATCACTTTTGCAGTTTGACAGCCATGCTGCTCTTTGTTCCACTTATGTGCTCCTTCACTAGAATCCAGAGCAGGCCAAGTCATAGTTAACAGTTCTCAGTGTTTCACATATTTACTATCAAATGCTCTGCTTGCAGGAGGTCTCTTTAACACTCTCAGACAATGAATTGTGGTGGAATATGCCAGCTGAGGATAGAAAGGAAAGAAAATGGCTTAGCAATTCATTAGAAGAGAGGATAAATTCCCTCTATTTCTGGACACCCATATGATAGTCTCAACTAGGGATACTGTTAGTGGAGACAAACTGAGTGCTTTTGACCACTTTCTGTTGTAAGAAGGGTCAATCCTCCTTCCTCCTCACACTCCCTCCTACATGATCCTGACTCACCCTTGGGCTGACTTTCATATTCACTGAGCTTATTCAGCTCATTAACTGGTCAGAAAACTGTCCCTTTTTTACTTCTCTGAATTTATTTTCTGCCAGTTCAGTGAGCTGAATCAGGTCAGCAAGGGGTCAGGTGGGCGTCAAAAGTAACATGAGGAAGCATGGTTGGAATTCAGGGAAGGAAGCAGAAAAAGAACACAAGATGAAGGAACAAGATTGCTTCTTTCAACAACAAAAAACCTTGAGATCAGTTGATCTCACCTTGTCTGATTACATCTTTAAGAAGGCCATTTTCCTTAGAGTTCCTGTGGAATCACTGTAGAAAAAGGAATTTCCTTAGTGGGTGACTGAAAAAGAAATAGAGGGAAGTAATCTCATTTAGATGCATAGGTTAGGCAACTTAAATATGCCTGTTTTTACTAGGGAAAAAAAAATTAATACAGAATAACTGAGTAAATGTCTGGAAGACCAAAATAATCTCTAAATGAGGAAGTAGTCTTCAGACAGCTCTAAACCACCTCAAGTACAACCAGAAAGACCACATTAAGTCCAGAGAGCAGAGGATGAGCACCAGGTGTATTTGCTGTATGAAGTTAGAGCAGATGAAGCTGATGTCACTTGGAATTTGCTCAGGCTCTGAGGAGAAAATCATAGAATCCTAGAATGGTAGGGTTTGGAAGGGACCTCTGGAGATCATTGAGCCAAGCACCCTGCCAAAGCAGCATCACCTAGGGCAGGTCACACAGGAATGCATCCAGATGGGTCTTGAAGGTCTCCAGAAGAAGAGGCTCCACAACCTCTTGGCAGCTTATTCGTTACAGTAAAGAACTTTTCCTTCATGTTGATGTGGCATAGGTGTCGTTGTCAGTAGTTTCCCCTGCCATGTCCTATGTGCCACCTGCTCTCTCCTTATACTTTGTTTCTCTCTTGCTCTTTTCACTTCTGCCATTATTTGTAAAACTACTACTGAAAATGACCTACATAAATAAATAAATTGAATTAATAAATTATGAAGGAGAGAATAAATGTGTGAGTGTGTGTAGGTGGATGACACAAAGAACCAGGCTGGTGGGAGCAGCAGGAGCTATCAGTTCATTTGTTATCAGTGGCAGAGCCTCAGGGACAGTAAGGACATTAACTATCTGATTGTGCAAGGTGCCATATGCCTCCATTTTCTATCATTTTTTTGAGATAATTGAAAGCATTTCCATACCTTGCCAGTAGAGGCTTGAAGAAAGGAAGAAGAAGGCAGCAGCCTAAATTTTTTTTTATTTTTCCTTTCCTTTTCTTTTCGGTTTATAGATCCCTAAGGATTTCCTCCCTGTAACGAATCTTTTCATAGTTACCTTTCATAGAACTTTTACAAATAATCAGTGGACCCTCAGAGGCCTGTTCAGTTGAGTTTCTGGCTTTCAGATAATCCAACGGCAGAGAAACTCCCTCTTCAAGAGCAAGGCTGAAAGTGTCATTTGAGAATCAGTATTGGTTGTAACCTAGAATCATAGAATGGTAAGGTTGGAAGGGACCTCAAGGATCATCTAGTTCCACCCCCCTGCCATAGGCAGGGACCCCTCCCACTAGCACAGGTCACTCAAGGCCTCATCCAACCTGGCCTTGAACACCTGCAGGGAGGGAGCAGCCACAACCTCCCTGGGCAACCTGTTCCAGTGCCTCACCACCCTTACTGTAAAGAACTTCCTCCTAACATCTAATCTAAATCTCCCCTCTTCCAGTTTAAACCCATTGCCCCTAGTCATGTTATTGCAAGATGTTGTAAATAATCCCTCCCCAGCCTTTTTGTAGGCTTCCTTCAGATACTGGAAGACTACTTTCCTGGAAGCCTTCTCTTCTCCAGGCTGAAGAGCCCCAACTCTCTCGTCCTGTCCTCATAGGAGAGCTGCTCCAGTCCTCTGATCATTTTTGTGGCCCTCCTCTGGACCCTCTCCAACAGTTCCATATCCTTCCTATGCTGGGGGCTCCAGAACTGCATACAGTACTCCAGGTGGGAGGAACCTCTCAGGTACAACCTTTTTGCAGTGGAGGACACTAGCCATGACGTCACTCGAATAGCTGAGCCACTGGCCCCCTGCCATGCCACCGAACTCTGGGACATTTTCTGTACAAGAGCTTGATGTGACCTCCACAGTGCAGGAGGGGCGCAGTGCTCCTGTGGGATTTGCTACATCTTGCCACCGAGATGAAATGTGCCTCTTGCACTGTGTACACTGACGGCTTTGCCCTTCAGGATGTGGTCTGTACAGCTGGAGTTCACCTGGCTGCAGAAAGGTTTTTGTGTAATTAGAGGGATAAATATAGAAGGCAAAAAAAAGTGGTTTAATTATCAGTGGCATTTGTGGTAAGTACTTAGTAGCCCTCACACTACACCAGTCCTCTCTTTTTTTTTCTTGAAGGGAGTCAAAGCTTCACATGATAATTCCAGAATACAGGATTGTATTATTGTCCCTAGTAGATTGAGCAGCTTTTTAAAAGAATGCATGGAGATGTGTGTCCATGTCTGTGTGTTTTGAATGCATAGAATTTCCTCTCACCTATTCTAAATACGTGGCTCTAAAGCACTCTTCATAGCAGTATCCCTCAGAAATGGTAAATAGTGAATAAATTGTCTTGGATTTCTGTTCAAAACAAGCATAGCTCATTCTTGTTCATTTCTAAAAGATCCAGTTGTTACCCTGACACAAAATTCTCTTTACAGTTGTCCATTGGAGCTGTTGTGGGAGATCCAAATGACATGCTGTGAAGCCAGCCCTTGGGTAGATTATCACTGGAAAAGAAAATAGGACTTCTCAATTTTTTTCAGTACTCAGGGTTAGCAGCAGAGGAGAGAATAAGATACAAAGGATGAGGTATTGTTGGTTGCAGGCTGTGCCTTTGAGAAGATGTGATGTTCTGAATTGATTTTCACGTTAAACTTGGCAATTGTATATGCAGGAATAGGGAGTTACAATAATAAAGCTCGGAATTCATAAATACATTTATAACTCTGGTCAAGTGCAAATCCCTCAGATGGTAAGAAAGGGGCACAGTCTGCCTATCAGTCACAGGTAGAACAGTTCTCTACAGATTGCTCTACAGTGATTGCTCTTAATCAACCCTTCATTCAGCTGTGAGGTGCTGTCAACATATAAAGTAGCTAGGCCATCACCTGGCTGTTATTGCCAGCCAGCCCAGTGCCTGAGTCGCAGATGTGTTAGTGCAAAGTAACATAAGTTAATGCAAGGAGAAGGAGAGGATTCAAAGGAAAATTTGGGCAATTGCATCAGAAACCTCGTTGTTGTGAATCCAGGGCCTCCAGAACGACTTGTGAATGTCCCTGCCAGGCCAGAGGACATTGTCCTCCATTCATGCAGAAACTACTGCTTTCTATAGGACCCAATGGGTCGACATCAGTGCCACGTTATATGAGCTTGCTGTGCAGCAGCAAGGCCAGCCCTGCTAACTGGTTTTGAACCACAGACTGTGGGCTATGCGACTGTAGGCTGGGGCGTCCCTCAGGAGTCCATGGTGCTCAATATCTTCAGCAATGACATAGCAGAATTGAGTGCACCCTCAGCAAGTTTGCAGATGACAGCAAGCTGAGTGGTGCAGTCGACATGCCAGAGAGACAAGCTGACATCCAGAGGGACCTGGGGAAACTCAAGAAGTGGACCTGTGTGAACCTCATGAGGTTCAACAAGGCCAAGTACAAGGTCCTGCACCTGGATTGGGGCAGTTCCCAGTATCAATACAGGTTGGGGGAGGATGTGGTAGAGAGCAGCCCTGCCAAAAAGGATTTGGGAGTACTGGTGGATGAAAGATGGACGTGAGCAGACTGTGCACTCGCAGCCTAGAAGGCCAATTGCAGATCAGGAGAGGTGATCGTGCCACTCTGCCCTGGTGAGGCCTTACCTGGAGTACTGTGTCTAGCTCTGGAACTCACAGCAGAAGAAGGGCATTGAGCTGTTGCAGCAGGTCCAGAGGAGGCCCCCAAAACTGATCTGGAGGCTGGAGCACATCTCTTATGAGAGCAGGCTGAGAGCTGGAGTTTTTCAGTCTGGTGAAGAGAAGGCTGTAGGGTGACCTTGTTGACCTTGGGGACCTTTCAGTACTTTAAGTGGGCCTGTAAGAAAGATTGAGACAATCTTTTTAGCAAGGTTATGATATGACATGAGATGATTTTAAACTAAAAGAGGGGAGCTTATGATTAAATACAAGGAAGATTTTTTTTTACAGTGAGGGTGGTGAAATACTGGAACAGGTTAGGCTCTGAGCAACATGATCTAATTGGGAATGACCCTGCTCACCACAGAGGGGTTGAACTAGACAACCTTTAAAAGCTTTTCCAACCTATGAGTCCACAAAATATTCTGATGCAGAAGGTGTGTTCCTTGATGCCCTAGACATGCCAACACCATTCTGTATCTTTTCTGTTCTGGACATAGTCTTTGCATGCTCACAGCACAATGTCTTGAAGCAATGGAAGAGGAAGTGATATAGGTTGATATGGACAGCAGTAAAGATGCTGCTTTGTTAGAGATTGTGTGTGTAATCTTTGATTTGATCTCTTTTTCACATGCTTGAAAACAGTAGAAATAGTGAGAGTATTTGCATGACACAATTTACATCCCATTTGCTGAGAGAACTGAGCCATACAAGTACTTAAGGCATTATTGACAGTCAGTGGGCCAGATCTGGTAGAATATTTGGGTGGAAGACCAAACATAATGCTCAGCAGGATTTCCAGAAGGATTTCATTACTTAAGGTTCACAGGTGCCAAACTACATAAGCACTTTTATAAACCTGTCAAGTGTGCATTTGTAAGTGTAGATGTCTAAATATTTATTTTTGTATGGCACTTAGTAACTTCGAAAATGAGACTTGCTATCCAGCTTCAGTCCAGAAGCCTGTACATTCATGCAAACACGGATGGCCCTGCCTCTCAGCAGGGGTTATTAAGTCTGGCAGCACATGGAGCTAAGTTAGATGTGTGACTTCTCAACCAGAACTGCACTTGAATTCTTTTAAAAATGCTACCTCATTCAGCCAGAACAAAAGAAGTGGAGTTAGCACACTGCCCTGTCAGTGCCTTCCACTCCGTCAGTGTTCCTGTCACTGTGCTGAATGCAGCATCCATGAGAAACAACAGAGGTGACTGCTTTGCACTTTTTCCCCAGGTATATCATTGTCAGATTCCTTGTGTGCTTCTCAGTTCTTAAATCTGAGAATCTTAAACAAATGAACAAAAAAAAATTAAAAAAGCTTTAAAGGAACAGAGATAACATTTAATTGCAGGCATGTAGATAACTTGAAGTTAAATAATTCACACTGCCTCAGCCACTCTGCCTGATAATCAGGACAGCAATATGGAAAACTGCGTGGTTCTCCCTTTCACCTCCACTCTCCGCATCAGTGCTGCAATCCGGTACCCAGAGCACCATCCTGAATACAGATTTTCTTTTTTCCTGGTACGCTTATTTTCTTTAAAGCATTTTCTTTCCCTCTTGTGGATCGAGAGACTTATCAACACTGACTAAGATTCATTTAATATGCCTAACATGAGCCAAACGCTAGCCTGTCCTGTCACTCCATATTCTTGTCTCAGAATTGGTTTTAGCTGCAATTATTTGCATTATCTGCTGAAATATTTAGCAAACTCAATAGTTTGGTAATCAGGCATTGCTGTAATCTATTCCAAACTTTATATGCTAATTTCTCAGATGTCCCAGTGCCTGCAGCTCTGGAAGGGATGTGGAGGGAGATCCACACACACAGCAGGCCTGCAGAATCAATCCCAGATACCAAATGTTTTCTTTTCCCTCCTAACTATCATGAGATGACATCCCCAGGAAGCAGGATCACAGCAGCACCTGAGGCTGGATGCTGCACTCCCAGTGCCTGCAGCTCTGGAAGGGATGTGGAGGGAGATCCACACACACAGCAGGCCTGCAGAATCAATCCCAGATACCAAATGTGGAGATCAGAATCACACAGCTTTGGATTTTCGTTTTTCATTAATTAAAAGGCAGTCAGAAAAAAAGGAGCCCCATTCTCGTTCTCTTAAGTGCTGTCACACACACTTCTGTGCACATATACACTGCTTCCTTTATAGTTAATATCAAGGGATGTAACAGCACAGTAAGCAGAGAACCATGCCAAATTTCCCTGGATTATGTGCTGTATTTTTATAGATCTTATTACAGAAGGATCATTGCTATTTTTTAAGGGTTTATTATATTGCAAAAATGTTTCCTCTTTCTCTGTCCATTTCAAAACCTCCTCTGGCATTAGGAAAATGTTTCCTGCATTAATCCCCATGGGTATACTCATAGTTTGCTGTAGATTCCTTGCTGGGTGTCCTGGCTTTTCCCCAAAATCATCACAAACTGTTATTCTGAATGTGGTTATCTACCTGCAGGAGCACTCTCTTAGGCTACTACAACCTTTCTGCAGGTAAGACTCAGTGGAACAGCTAGTTGTTGGGCAGCAGCATGGACAGGCACTTTAGAGTAATCACTTTATTCTGAGGTTACAGGCCACTTTCAAGTGCTGGTGGACAGAATGCAGGCAAAACTGTCAGAAGTGCCAGCTGAATGCAGTGCACTCATATGGATATCACCTCTTAGTGATAACAGCAGATGAGAAAATGCCTTTATTCACTACAAAGACCATGGCAAGGCATGTCCAACTCACCCACAAGCCTGAAATAAAATGAAGAAAATGAAAGACTTAATTTCCTTCCTTTTCTTGCTATTTGTAAAATTGTCTCTAACACACTTCAGCGCTCCATGTTCTGTTTGTGGTAAACATGCAAAAGCCTTGGAAGGGTGACATTGGCTTCCAACTTAATGCAGGTCCATATCTGGGTTTTATGCCCCTGATATTGGCACATAAGCATATGTGACATCAAAGGATACCCTGCCTGCATTTTCCCAAAGCTTTTGGGAAGGCTTTGTGGAAGGATATGTCGGTTCACAGAACATGTCACCAAAAGACAGTGGTGACATTGTCCCTGCTGGGGAACTGGCAGTGTTCTTCCCTCAGCAGGATGCTCACCTTGGTGTATGTGTTTTGACTTCAAAGTTAAAAAGTGCTTCTTCGGGAGGTTCTCTCAGTGTATAACCCATACTGGCACATCAGAGAGACAGTGAATGGAATGTGAGACAGTGAGACACAGAGTGCTCATGCAGAAGGGAAATGTGAAAAAAACCCATCTTCAGCTCTTTCCTAGAATCTTTTATTTGTAATGTACCAAATGTGCACATTTTAAATTGCAATACTCACTTAAGTGTAGTACCTTTTTAAGATGGTTTTTGAAGTGTTGTTTGATTGGTGGGTTTTGTAATTGTTTAGGGGTTTTGTTGTCATTTTTTGTTTGCTTGGGATTTTTTCATTACCATATTCCAGCTTGCAGACAAACTTTGTTTCATTCTGGTGTGCTGTGCTTATATTTAACAAGCATTCTCTAGGATGATGGGGCCATTATCAGCATGTGTACACATCCATACTTCATGAAAGCAGCAGTCAGCTCTTTGGGACCACTCTTTTTCTGCCATTAGACAAATGGCTAGGGAAAATCCCCACACGAGCTAAGTCTCTTAGGAGCACTACTTAAACAGAGCAGGGTTCTCCTTCTTTGGCAAAAGCTGTCTGTGATCTTCAGAAGAATGTGTGCAAGGGCAGTTTGCACACAGGGCAAAAGCAAGGAGCAACTGTAGTCCTTGTATTTTGCAGGCATCTTGTTCCTGTAAAAAGAATATCCTCATGGTATGGGAAATCTATCCCAGGTGTATAGGAACAGGCAAATGCTTGAGCTATAGACTGCCAGACTCTATAGAGGAAAATATTGGGAATATGCTAGACTTGTTTTTGCAAACTTTTCCAAGCATCCGAGTTTGGCCACTATTGTGGAAAGAGATGATGGGCTAAATAGACTTTAGGTCTAACTCAGTGAGATACTCATTATTAGAAGTAGTTAATGCCTGAAAGAACCAGGATAACATTTTTTTTCGTGAATTTTCACATCTCTATTGCCTTCAACTGAGATGATAGATCATAGATCAGAATAAAGCTAATGACTGCTAAGTGTTTTGTCAGCACCAGCCAGGTATTTTCTGTTTCTTATTTCAAGTTGTGTGACTCCACCAAGTAGCCTCTATTATCTATTTCACCTTTAAGAAGCAAATATGAGCCACATACTGTGGATTACATGCTCTGTCATGGTGAAAGGGCAGCAGATGTAAAGTAAATTTGGTAAAGCAACCAATCAGGAGAAGAAACTTGTCACATAACAAGCAGAACTGACTCACTAAATGTCCCCTCCCCCCTCTATATGAATCACCTCACCTGTGTCCAAGGAAAAGTCAGTTCAGTTTCTCAGTTCCTGAGTGAGTTTTCAATTTTGAAGTACTGCAGGATAAGGACATTGTTTAATGTGAAGAGTTGTACAAGCAGTTATGCAGTTTTAGCATGTGACTACAGTACAATTCTAGTACAACTGTGTCTCAAATATGCTTAGTGTGATAAATATGCATCATGACTGGCTCTCACTCACTGCTGGCACAGGCTTTCCTCTTCTAAAGTCATTTGATGCTCTCTCTTACACTGCCATGACATTTTTAGTTGTTTGCCTTAGAAATGAAGATTGAGGAGATGAAGGAAATTACATATTTTTGCTGGATGAAGAAGTTCAGACCCATTTTAGGAGGACCAAGGAGTTGGAGTTAACAAAATATTACTCTTCATTATATCAGATACAAACTCATCCCAATTAGGCTAAGAAGGGCATTTACTTTTTCACTTCTCCCTCACATTTGGGCTTGTACCGACCTCATCCTGATGTCATTCAGAAATTGAAGGGAGAATAAGTGCTGCTCTGGAAAATTTCAACTTGTCAGAAGTGAGGCAGTGTTGGTACCAGGAAGGCCCTTTTCATCCTATCTGCTGGCTTTTCCATGACTCGCCTGCTGCTCCCAGCCCCATCTGTTTCCGTATCATGCGCTTCTTACCAGAGACTGGAAGAGTACAGAAAGAAATTCACCCTAGTATGGATTTCTTTCAAGGCACATTTCTGTCATTCCCATTTTGTGTTCATCTTCTGTTAACGATCATAAGATAAAATCAGGCAGCTTGACATTTTTATTGTGTTTCCCACACAACGGGTTGGGGTAACCTATGTGGGATTTCCATACAGTAACTTACTCAGCTAATTTGTGTGGAAGATACCAACTCTCTTGTCCTGGCTTGGATTGTGCTCAAATGGGCTACTTTAGTGTAAGAACAAACCTCATTTCAAAGTGAAGACATGCTTTTTTCCCCATCTGAAGCAGTTTATCTTGCTACACAGATACAATAAAAGGGAACATACACATTTTTCTGCCATTTCATTTTCCACTTCTCAGTTGTGCATTCAAAAAGCAGGAGGGGGGAATGGAAAAGAGATGTCCTGGCAAATATGGGCACTGTCATTACTGTACCTGCCAAACTAATAAGGAGGCAATGAGCCTTTTAAAATAAGCTGTCTAGTTTCTATCATGCTTGATAATTTTAAACAAAATCTACTTATTTTTGTGTGGGTCTTGTGCAAGGCTGCACACATCTTGGAAAAATCAACTGAAGGCTTTCTGTGTTATGAAACACAGGGGCATTTTTTTTTTAATTATTGCACTTAGCTTAAGGCTGTGCTTCTCTGTGACTGGCTAACCTGGATCTGTTAAAAGTCCTTTACAACTCAGAGTTCAACAGCATTAGCTGTTCTGATTGCACTGAATTGTTATAGGAGATGCTTGTGCTGAGCCTGACTTCAAACAGAACTAAACCACCCAGAATGTAGCTCTTCCTATTGATTATTTAGCCTGAATACAAGTTAATAAAGACGTAATCCTCCATCTTTAAGTTTTGGTTTGGTTGGGGTTTTGGGTTTGGATTTTT